>JAOYSI010002059.1:0-16437 GCA_025775065.1 Hiodon alosoides
AGCAAGGCGAGGCACAGACAAGGCCGACAACCAGAGTGTGGTGCGGCGAAAAGGCATTTATTAGGCCAGAAACAAAAAAAACTTGAACGGCGGGGTGTTCAGGGCAGAGGAGGAGCGCTGGGGTCCCTCATTTGACTGCAGGCGTTGTCTTCCTCCTCAGACTTTGTGAAGGACAGAGAGAGTCAGAGCACGTCAATACCGTGGGATACTCTGCCTTACTGGGCCCTGCAGGGCCCTCTTGTAGGGAGGCAGCCAATTAGGGGAACGGCTGGCTGGTGTTCCTCTCCCTGGGTTAATTGGCTGCCTAATTAGATGATGAGGGCCCTGGTGCTGTCCACGTGTGAGTGTGGTGAGGTGGTGCTGAAAGACTGGGGACCTTGGTTGGTGCTGTCCATGGTCCTGATGCGTCCTCCGGTGAAGGCAGGTGACCTCTAGCAGTGTTGTCCAGTTGCGTGAAGGGGCGGGGACGCCCATCCCCGCACCACAATATATATATATATATACATTTGAATTTTTACTTTTTTTTTGCAGTTTTCCTTTTTTCTGTAGGTCAGGCTTAAAGTAGGTTATGAAAATCTGGTCTTTTAGTCCTCCAGGAAAGAGAACACATTGCAGACTTCACGGGGATGTTTAAAATTAGGAAGCAATTTAATACAGAGCATCTGGAAAGGAGGGGAATAAAGTTGTATCATGTTGCTTTATTTATTTATTTTTCAAACTGGGGCATTCATTGTCGCTCCAGGGTGTAGAACGATACCAAAACCACCATCACACTGTTGGTACCCCATCCTTAACTCAGTGTTTTAACATCATAGGTGCATAGAGAATCTTCTCATCCCCATAATTGCCGAACTTCGACCTAATTTATCTCTCTCTCTTTACCGCTCAATCCCTCTCTTCCAGTTCCCTCTCTTAACAAACTTCCAGGATTTGCTTGACGGGCTGCTATGAAGGTTTCCACTGCAGGGCATTAGCAAAATAGCTATTTAGGGAGAGCCAGGGGAATAGCTGTCTCTGCATCTCGCATCCGTCTCTGATGAGATGGACACCAAATACCATAGGGTGCCCATAGATGTTAACATTGAGGATACTGAAGCAGCCACGATTGGTGGCCAGTTATTAGAAGTGCTTCAGACTCAGATATTATCTACAAGAGGGAAGAGTTTCATGTTCACGAAATGGAAGGGCTATACACTCAATTAAGAATGTTGCCTGGGATCACTGCTTTCTACAGAAAAAAAGAAAAGAGAATAAGATAAACTACATTATTTAAGATTCCAAAGAAAAGCTGTGAATTCTGAACAGAGCAAGTCTTATCAGGCTGCTCGGGCTCTCACTATCTCAGTGAGAAAAACTAAAGTATTATTCAGCAAAACCAATCAAAAAATCTGAGCTCTAAGCTCTCAGTACATCCGGGACCTTTCTCCATCTAAGTTCTGTGAGAAATACCGGTGAGTGTACCATGAGTGTGCCCTATGTGTGTGAGAAATCAGTGTGCCCAGGACCTGTCACAGTCACAATTTGAAAAAATTTAAAAATATGTATACCACGCCTGTGTAAGTACTGACCAAAGCCATGCACTTAGTGGAGTATTCCATTCTGTCAATTGTTTTAACTGGTAGACAGGCACCAGGACTAGTTTATCTTATGTTATATTGATGGCTTGCAGACTTTTGTTGCTCCCATATTTGCAATTGTTTTGTTTAGCATTTTGAGTAGCGGTGCTCTTAAACTGATCAAATAGCTATGATTGATGTGCTTAGAGTTGTGCTTAGAGTTGTGTTTTGCTTAGTGTTTCAGTTGTGCTTAGTGAGCTTAGCAACATGGGAAGGCTGAGTAGTATCGTGCATTTATTGACTGTTGCTGTTTGTCTCCGTATTTAGACTTATGTGTCGTAACTTGTCTTGAATTTGTTGCATACACTGTGATATGATTAGATCATTATGATCTGGTAAATTAGTACTTGTTAGTTCGATTAGCTTAATACATTAAAGGCCGGATATCTGCAGTACCCTGCGACTGCGTGGTCGTTTGTTGGGATTATAGATCGTTTGTTGTTAATTGGCCTATTGACTTGGTTTCGGTCTTCTCACTCATCTTGATTATACTTCTCTCAAGGTTAATCTAATCTTGTTTTTGGTGCATCGAGAGTTTACTGCCAATCTTCTGTGAATCCAAAAGTGAGGATCTGGTGATGACTCACTCAGGCAATACACAGAATGAACTGTGCTGTCTGCTGGAGCTGTAGGATCCCCAATTCCAGCAATCGCTAACGATAAATGAAGGGGGTTCCTCCAAGAATTTTGCTAAATAAGTCAATATGTCTCATTTTCCCTGCAAAACAAACATACTCAGAAAAAAGCCCCTGATCTTGTCATCCAGTCTATAGGCTGCAAGATCCCAGCCATGTATTGATCCTACTTATGCTGAAACTGCATGTTATTTTTACTCAACAGCATCAGTGTCAACAAAGCCAAGACTCTTTGCAGAGTTAGAGAACATCTCAGTATTGTCATAGAAAAGGCACAATCAGTGGTGTACCCCAGAGTGCCCAGAAGGGCCAAACCAGCAAGCACGAGCTGTATGAGTATGACCAGGAATGGGCAAAGATACATCAAAATGTATTTTAAAATAAGATACCAAATACCTTAATTTTAAGTGTATCAAAATACACCATGTATTAAAATAAACTACTGTATTTTTGTATTCTCAAAATATTAAATCATGAAATCATGAAAATCACTTCGCAAACCTTCCTAATCTATCGGCCTGTTTGATCTATCCCTTCACCAGTACACTGACTCAGTTGTTTAAGTAGAAAATGTTTGATAGCAACAGCTTTTCTCTGCCTAACGAGTCATGCGATAAATCTGACATATGCAACCAGTTAACCAGCTGAAAGTAGCAAGCTAATGTTAACTGTGAGGGCTGCTACTCGGGTCAAATAGTTAGCTAGAACATTACGTAAATTGATTTAGCCTATGCTACTAAAACGAATAACAAAACTTAACATGAACTGTTAAAAATTGTAGCAATTTATGCAAAAAATCAACGGAAAGCTGGCAACCTACACCTTTCTCACCTTGACCTTCTTCTTCGGGTATGGATCCATTTTCTGTTCTGATCTCAACAAGTCTGGGCAAATTACTGAGTAGGCACCAATCAGAGGTAGCATTTTTATGATGTCATCATGTAGACTTCTCACAAAGTATTTTACAGTATTTTTAAACTACAAAATACAAAACACTAAAGTATTCTGATACAAAATAAAAGCCATTTTCATCAACCCTATCAAATACAAATTACAAAATCCTATTTTGTATTTGAAATACTTATTTTAAATACATGTATCATAAATACTGCTCATCCCTGAGCATGACCATGGACCCACACCAGCTATTACCTGGCTCATTGGTCAAGCTCTCTCATTCAGCGATTGGCTGCTCAAGTACTGTGTCCCTATATGTACGTCTTTGTGAACTGCGTGTGGATGCGTTTATGAAGGCTGCGAGACTATACAGTGTATATATGCACTGCAGGTGTTGAACATTCAAAGTCCACTAAATCTAACCTATCCAACATCGAGCAAATCTAAACTTACTTAAACAGTTGTTAAATTCTTAAATGAAGAGTCTGGCTATTGGAATTGTTTTTGTTGTTTTTCATTAAGATACTCTTATTTCTCTTATTTGGCATCCTTGCATTTTTATTTTATTTTAGATAAACAAAGAGTAATTAGCTCAGAATTTTAGTTTAAAAATGTGCAGGTTTTCAGACAAGGAAAGAAAAGCCACATTATCGCACAAGGCATTGATCTGACAACTCGTCTCAACTTTCCGTGCTGAAGTCTTCATGTTTTGCTCTATATTTATCAACTGTATGACAGCTGGCCATCTGGCAGCCCTGGTTCTGTGGCTGATTCAGAATCTTTCTGGCAGGCAGACAAATATGAAAACCAGCATCCAGTTAACAGCCACCAGTTTGGAAATTGATCGTAATTTGGATAGTCTTCCGGACAGCTAATATTTTCCACGCTTTTTAAATGGATGAATGACTGAACCATGGGCAAAGTTTACATATTATTTTACACAGCTGGAGAGCTATTGATGATATTCAAGTTAAGTACAAGATTGTGTCTTAAATTCCCACTTTGGACCGAGACATGAAATTGTTTGGGCATAAGTTAAGTTCCGTATCTTCTTTACCATCGATGCAATTAATTTAGAATGCACAACACCCTTAATTTTCTTAACATAATTAATGCATTTTCTCTGTTTTGAAAACTAAAATCTCTCATATTTCAAATTTACCACCATGCACGGTTTTATTTGTCAGCCATTTGTTATGAATGATAGAGAAAGATAAACCAGATGGGCTTTTAAACAAAACATGCATTAAAAACATAATAATAACCTTTTCTGGATACAACTATGTTTATTTGCAACTAATGTTGCTTTTTTAATGCTTTTCATTTACTCTCTCTTTCTTAAACATTTCTAGACAATGTCGCATTGATGTCTATAGTTTGCTGTAACTTTGCCACTGAGTGAAATGAGGCCATCATGATAGGGGCTTTGGATTGTTTAGTTATTGCGTGTTTTTAAATACTATCAATAGCACCTTTATTTTAATAATCTTGTCTTACAATCTATTTGTTGCCAAGATTTCTCAATCAACGTTTAATACAAATAATACAAAATAAAGAAAAAAATACTTCTGATACAGCTGATAAGCAGTTAGCTATATTATCCAAAGTTAACCCCTTAAAATCAACCGCGGTTACATAATTAGCTCATAATTAGCTGTGTAACTTTAAAACTAGCAAAGATGTGTATAATGTTTTGGTCAGGGATTTACAAAGTGAGTCCCAGCAGTGGGCAAAGATATTACCGATTGCTTGTTTTAAATTTTGAATTGAAGTGCTGACAAACCCTGCCTGTCTTAATGGAGTTTACAAAAGTAGGTATAATGGGCCTACATATCTTTTCTAGAGATTAAGTAAACATTCCACATAAACAGCTGTTGTCGTCACACATGCCTTTAGCCCTCCAGTTAAACTAAAACGAAAATGAAAATAAAAATGTAATATATTGGAAAAACTAAAACTAAACTAAACTGACAAACGCGGTCGTCTGAAACTAACTAAAATTAAACTGAACTAGAATGGGGAATTGAAACTTATATAGACTAAATTAAAAACTAAAAAACTATAATAACCTTGGTCCAGACCCATTAATCTGCCCCTTGTGTGATCACTTATGGCTGAACTATCCGTCCACCATTTCTTCCTCTTCTTCATCCTCTTCCTCTTCAATTTTCCCCACGTGCTTCCTCCCTGTTTTAGTTAAACATTGTACGTTTTAAATAAACTAACACTGAAGCAGATTGCCGGCACAATTTTAGCTTTAAGCATTCGCTGACTGTATGTTAAGTTGTAATCCTTAACCACGGTTTCTATGGACTGAAATATGTATTTGCTTTTTTTTATTCAAAACTATCGTTCCCTCTCAAATGGTATTACACCCATGTCTGTACGTAATGTTTAATAATTCTGTAGGCTTGTGGTGTTTAATATGACCCGTGGCTGCTGTCTGAAAGTAAGGTTTTAACTCAAATATATTAAAGGAATGAAGAAAACTGCAAACAGAGCCCTTGGATGTTTATCCTGGGGAATATTTACAGAGGCAGCTTTATTTGTTTATAGCTGTCATTTCATGTGCATATGAACAATGTGGCCTGAATTTATTATTATCAATGGTGCTGTAATAAAAGTTGGCCTTTGATTTAGCTCATATGTTTGTGAGTAGAATCGGAATGCATTGCCTAAACAGGTGTTTCTTTTCCTTATTTTTTATATTTAAAAGTTGTTCTGCGCAAATATGAATTAACTTTCCACCTTCAAACCGGGTTAGCGTTGTGTTTGAATTCCATTCATGAACGAACCAAAGTGGGTAAATATGCGCATGTCATTCAGGCTATGTCCTCGGTGCGTCTGTTTGCATCAGCACTGTCCTCTTTTCCACACCAGCAGGTTGTGTGTTCTGTTGTTTTCATCGATTAGACGGTTCCTCTGCTGTCATTCTAATGATGTCAGTCCTTCCTGGAGCAAAGTTAGACGGAATCAAAAAAAACGTGGTGCGAATCTTCCTGAAGAATTACTGTCGGGCTTGCGTCTGCAAGAGATGTTCTCTGGTAAGCCATGATAGCTAAGTACGGGTCATCAGATTTCACTGTCCTTACTGCATGGTCTGCCTCCCTGTTGCTCTGTGGGAGTCTTGGGCTGGATGTGGTGTGAGTAAATCACTCTGTGGAAAATGTTTTGAATCCCCAGTTGAAAGAGAACTGGGGTTCATTATCAGACCGGACGTCCTCTGCTCTACAATGAGATTTCTCAGAACAGCAGTCACTTGTCATGCTTGTCATTCTGCTTGAGTGGATCTGAACACCAGCACATCGTCCATCTGGCAGAGAATTCTCCCCAGTCCCTCCAGGATCTGAGACATTATTCAGGTATTCAGGTGCAGATTTGATTCTTATGCATAAACTTGTAGGGACCACACACAGTCCAGACAAACTACATTTCCCTCTGTCCGAAACCAGGGAATGACATCATCAGCCACCACCCACCAGGATTTTCCAACTCCAGCTCCCAGTCACAGTGGGTCATTAACAGGTCATGAACTAGATTTTGCCCTTAAAAACAAAGAACAAGCACTTCTGCCATGGCCCCATGGCTGACTGTTTCCATACGTAGAGACACATTTACCAACCTCTTTCGCAGCAGTACCATCCTGGGTTCTGAACTAAAGGAGATTAAGAACCTGTTGAGACTCACACCAAAGTTGGAGGTGGCTTACCCCTAAATTGGCTAGTAGTTCTGTTTTCCTTCAAGCTTCTGACAAAGTTGTCAACAGTATTTGAATATTCCTTTGGCCCATGTAACACACTGCAAAAATGCAAAGCAAACTCTCTTCCTCCAAATTTCTCTCTCGAAAGCTCTCCGAAGACTTCAAATTCTTCTCTCCACGATAAAAGGACAGTGACTTGTGTCTCAAGTCTCAAGTAAGCTGTATCATCTGGGCAAACATTGTAATATTTAGTTTAGAATGATGTTTGAAACTTGGATGTTATAATACTGAGTGTGTTTAATATGTTCTTCTGTGTGAGTTTACTTAAAACTTTGCACACTGTTAACTTTTGTCGTTTTGTTTCTTTTTATAAATGTGGTTTTAAAGCACATGCATCCCGTTAGCTTTTCCTCTCCTTCTTTGTTTTTCGATCTGTACTTCACTATCTCTTTTTTACGATAATAACTGATCTCAACACAACGCCCGTTTATTTCAAACATAGGTAAATGTGCCCTTTTAACTTTTACTTTGTTAGGACCACACAACATCTGGTCACTAAAAGCGAACTGTCCACCTGCCATTTTCCTCTTCCTCAAATGTCTTTGTCCAGCCTTTTACCCATGCGTGCTGCCTTTCACGTTACTGGTGAACCCCCTTGTTATCAAATTATTTTATATTTTTACCGGGTTGTCTGTGTTCATTTCATTAAAATATTGATGACAGTCATCTTACCAATATTACCAGAAGTTACGCCTTCCAGCATTGATTAATTTGAAAATGAATATGAGACTGATCCACTACATCAACATTAAATGGTGCCCTGTTAGTGGATCTACTCCCCTTCAACAAGCTGTTGAAACAAAACCTGCAGATGGTGTGATGACAATGGTAATGACAAACAATGCACGTTCCCACGCACTAGTCAGTGGGTGGTTAACTCCCAGCTTTTCCATCCATGGCAGTATTTGCTTCTCATTGGGCATGGGTGGAAGTGAGGTAGGTTGTGATGTTGATGAGGAGAATGATGTTGTGTCTGGCTCTAACCAGCCCTGACCTGCAGACATTGACACTGAGTACTATGCACATCCTTCGCTGGGCATTGATTTGTGCTACGAGATGGCATTCTACCACAACATTTGTACTGTGAGTCGTTGTCTGGCAGAGTTGTTTTTCCTGGCGTCTCCCGTGCATTTTGCTCTGCTGCCTAGCGCTGCCTTTGCAGAATGTTTTCTGTTGTGCACATTCATAGTCTACGTGTGCCGCTCTGTCAGATTTGAAGTTACTTTTCTGTATGTCTTTTTACTTTTTCATTAGTTCACGTTGACAAACAAAAGTGAGTCTTGTCTAATCTCAATTCTTAGTCGATTTGCTCTGACAGTCTTTTGTCATTTAAGCCCACAAATAGCTTGTCCGTTATCGTTTCGCTATGGAGTTCTCCATAACCAGCAATATTCTGATAAACAATAATAAAACGTTCTCTCCTTGTTGTCTTTGGTTTAATTTTAACTCTCCTTCGAACTACAAAATGTCTAGCTTAGCTTTAACTAAAATATACCCTCTGCCCTGTCCCGCATGTCGTAGATTAAAGTGTTCACCAGGTTTTCATTCGCCTGTAGCTTGAGACCAGATGCTATCCTGAAGTATTCAAAACTATTCATCTCGGGTCTGTGAAGTCAAACTTTGGCAACTATAAATCAATCCTCGTCTTGTGTGATCCCCTCCCTCTCTTGCTGCTAGCTACTTGGTTTGTTAGTGCTCATTGGCTTAGCTATAATGCTGTGCTAGATAAGAGTTCAGAATACATTTACAGAAAATACAGTTCTCTCTGCCTCCTAAAACTAAAACATACGCAAATCTTCTCTGTTGTTTTCCAACATAGTATTCTGACACCATGTTGTGTTGGAATGGCCTTAGCATAATAAATACACTGAGCATGCAAACTCCAGCATAGCTTTATATTCATACCCCCACCCTCAGAGCCACTGCATCAAAATGCCCTGACACTACAGTTAGACTGTTTTAATCTTCCCAGTAGCATTTGCAAATAGTCCTTGCACAAGGAGTTCTGTTTGTCCGTACTGAAAATCACAGCATTATAGACAATCCAATTTTGGCACCATTTATGTGGCATTTTACTTAATGCCATATTTTTTTCTTTTTTCCTTAAAAAGTAGAAATAGTGTAATAACATTTTTTTCTGTTTACGTGTTGCATTTTACCTGGAGGGTTATAGCAATTCCCTTCCCCATTTTATAAGTGTGTTGCATACAGTTTGAACACTACGTCTTCCAGCAGAATTGTTAACGAAACTGTTAATGGCAACCTTTTTTTTGTTCGCCTTGTGGAGTTTTAGGCCTTGAAATATTTCCACACACCCTGAACCGGTTAGTCCTCGGTTATTTGCCGAAAAGAGGGGGCTAACCGTATGGTATGAGTGCTGATGATCCAACCTGGTGTCGGTGGCCATCTTGAATCAGTAATTTATTATGAATACATATCACACGATCCATTTAGAACATAGGATGTCTGTTGTTTGGAGCTGTATAGTCATGAAAATCCTTTTTATTTTTTAATTTTTTTTAGGAAAAACTTTCCAATTGGGGACCGGGTGACCTTCAACGGGAAGCAGTGTATATGTCAGCAGTGCTCTCACAACCTTGTCAGCGCCAATGAGCCAATCAAGATCCATGGGACCAGCTGTAAGTCTTCATCCATGGTACGGTGGTGGCCTTCATGTAGGCGCCTCCGCTACTGAATGAGACTCTGAATTACAACTTCAGCATGCCCGAAAGCTGTCCTTTAGAGGCAATCCATTAGGTCAATTTAATTATTGAACAACTTTGTTGCACTGATCAGCTTTGGCAAGTTAAAAATATACTCAGGGATAGCAGCACACAACTTTGATAGGAATTTACTTCTACAGCACAATCCCACAAGATTTGTGTATTGTTCTGAGATTTTGACAATTTCTACTTGTAATGACAGAGATTAAGTAATAATAATAGTGATTTTCATATATTCATATAATAGTGTAGTTCTCTTGTAACGAAAATAGAACTGGACAATCTCGAATGACCCAAAAAAGATAAAACTCATGTCAGTTATGTTGGGTAATTGCGTTGATTTTATTGACACAAAACATAGTACTTTATTAATTTAAGGACAGACAATGGTACCAATGGTTCTTCCCATAAATTATCCCGCACCCATTGTTAATCGGTCTGAAACTGCCTTCACTTTTTCCCCTCCCCTCGGACCTCCCTGTGATTCAAAGGTCCTTTTTGCACTGCAAGCAACCACTAAAAACAAGTATTAAAAGCTAGAAAGAAACCAGAGAATTATCTGAGGAAGTCACACAAAAGATTGTGGTCAGTCATGTACAATCTCAAGGCCACAAGTTCATCTCCAGCGACATTAATGTTCCTGTTTCCACCATACATAATGTTAACTGTACCCAACCTGCTTGATTGTCGCCGCAAGAGAAAACTTGATCCACGATTGCAGCAAAAGAAAACACCTGAACATCCCAACATTTTTCTGGGAGAATGTGGACAGATAAGAACAAATTAGAGCTTTTTGCTAAAGTAAACCATCTTTGTATTTACAGAAAACAAAATGAAGCCTGGAATTAAGAAAAGAACCACTTCCACAAGCATGTTGGAGGTTCAGTGATGTTCTAGGGTTGCTTCGCTGTCTCTGGCACTGGGTGCCTTGATTGTGTGCATTTGTCATCATGAAATTTAGGAGATTACCTAGGAATTTTAGAGCTCAACGTTAGAGAATACTGGGTCTCTGGCACAGGTCATTGGTCTTCCAGGAAGGACCTCAAACATACTTCAAAAAGCACTGAAATGGTTCAGGACAAGACGTTGGAGAGATCTGAAAAGTAGTTGAGAGAAGGCATGCACTTGATTGTCGTTTTGACCAAAATCTATGCTACCAAATATTACGTTTATGGTGTCGAGTTTATCAATGCTATATATTTTGTTTTCTGCTTTAAAAAACAGAAACCAAGGTTCTGTAATATTAACAGAGAAACAACGAATTGTGGATACCAAATTCATTTCTCAAATTATTTTCAGAGAAAATTGTGAGTTATTTGAAAAAAAGTGCTAGGGTGCACTTTTGGCCACGACAGTACCACAATTGAATAGCCGCCAGAGCTTTGGCCAGCTACCTACTTCAACAGGTCGAAAAAAAAAAGGGTAAAACAAGACAAACATGGAAAACAAGCTGGTGGGCTCCTGTGGTCATCCTCGCCACTGACGTTGTCCCTGGCATGACCTCCCTCTGCTCCCCTCCAGGAGACCCCTCTCAGTCTCAGTCCACAGCCAGGAAGAGCACAAACCACATATGCCCCAGTTACCTCTCTTTACGTCTCTGCGCAGTACATTGTCATCGGCATGCAGCCTCCCTTGTCCTTCCCTGACATGGAGACCAGCCTGGTTAGGGCCTCAGGGGATCAAAAATCATATTTAAACAGGCTTTCATCCATTTGTTGAAGTATAACTACTTCATTAGCTGTGTGAAAGTCAGTTCAAATTTACTATAGAGATCTAATTAAATCCAGCCTTACTGTCAAAGATAGATGGGCGGGGTTATGGGTTGATTGGGTGCCTGATTACTCATTAATCACACTTATCTGTAATTGCCTTTTATAAATCCATCTGCAGAGCAGCCATTACTTCTATAATGTCCATTCTTGTCCATTTTTTGAATTTGCTGTGTCCCTTCCGGGTCTTGTTTCACATGAATGTAGAAATTAACATTGCACAAGAAAATTCACGGGTGACTCACGGGTTAGAAATTCTTTCTTTTATCACTAATTTCATCTCCAACATCTCTTCATATTTAAAAGTGTGTACTCATACCATGATGGCTGCCATTAGGGCAGATATTTCCGTGGCCTTGTGGGAAATGCTATTTGCTTGTTTAGCAAAACTCCGATATAGGGTACTGGTACTTATTTAAGATTTAAGATTTCTCTGTTTGTAGTGTGGCCCAGCAAAGGAAGTTCTGAAGGTAATGGCAGTCACAGTTTCAGCACTGCGATCCCTATGAAGCCTTTTACGCCCATTTTCCACTGGCACATCCCACCCAAGCCGGTCAGCCTGGTGTAGATTGGGTGTTTTTCCTCTGCACCATCCAACCAGCGTAAATGACGTCACATGCGGTGATAGCACTCATGTGCTACCAGTTCTAATAAAAACAACAAGCTTAACAAAATTTTGGTTTTTAGAATAAAAAATATTCGCCATTGATGTATTTTTGGATTATTATTTGCTTGTTTAAAGGTTTAATCAAAAATCATTGTTAGTTTTGTTCCTGTTTCTGTTAAAATGATGCCAATTCAAAGGCGGAAATAAGCCATCTGGGTACTTGGGTCTGGCTGCTCACAAACTGGGCACACCGCAGCGTGTCACACTTAGTACTGCGTTCCATGAGGGAAAACTTTTCTCTAGCCGTCTGGGTGAAAATAATGATCGGGTTTGATTATAGTAAGGGTTTAATGGGGCTGTGTGTTGTAGTGGTTAAGGTTCTAGGCTCATACCCAGAAGGTTGCTGATTTAAAAAAAAAAAAGGCGGAATTGATAAATACCCTGCCGTATGAATGGATAAATGCATAATTGGGCTATGTCTCGCGTTTGGAAAAATACCTTTCCCAAGCAGCTTGTAACTGACTTAACTCCAGTGTATATCCTATCCGCTTGACTGTTTTTAACCCTTTTGACATCACTGACTCACTCGACATCAGCTCCTAAAGCATCTCTAGCTGACAGTCCCAAACTACAGAGTAAACCTCTTTGCAAATGTATTTATTATTAACAATGTACCACCATTTATCCTCCTACACCAACAACATGAAAATCTTTTCACTGCACAACAGTGAAGGTGAAGGGAAAGCAAATGAGAATCGGCGAGTGCAACCGATGTTTGACTGACATCTGCGAGAAATCGTTAAAAGTGCGGAGGTGATGGATGATGGTAGGGCGACCAGGCACTCCATCTCCTCTCTGACAGTAGACCGTCCCTTGAGTTGACAGAGGACCCGTCGGCGTAATTAAGGACAAACGTGCGCCTGATGCTCCCCTGGGTGTCAGTTTGCGTTAGTCATGAGTTGTCCCAGCTCTTGATGCCGTGTGCGACACCAGGTTGTTACCCCCTCGCCCCATTCTCTCTCTCTCTCTCTCTCTCTCTCTCTCTCTCTCTCTCTCTCTCTCTCTCTCTCTCTCTCTCTCTATCTCACTCTCTCTCTCTCTCTCTCTCTCTCTCTCTCTCTCTCTCTCTCTCTCTCTCTCTCTCTCTCTCTCTCTCTCTTTCTCACTCTGTGTAGATTGTGCGGGCTGTAAGGAGGAGATCAGGCATGGCCAATCGCTCCTGGCACTGGAGAAGCAATGGCACGTCAGCTGCTTCCGATGCCAGACCTGCGGCGTTGTGCTGACTGGAGAGTACATAAGCAAGTGTGTACAGACCCATAGTCTTGTGTGTGCCAAAGCTGTGTATTATTATATTATAATAGTATTATTATAAGTATTCCATGTGTGTGTTTTTGTTTTTTCTTTCAGGGATGGTATTCCGTACTGTGAGACAGATTACCACACCCAGTTTGGGATAAAGTGTAAAACCTGCAACAAGTATATCAGTGGAAGAGTTCTAGAGGTGAGTTTGGGACTGCACTATGTATCGCAACACAATGTGTTGAAAATATACCATTTCCATCTCCTCTGTACTGGAATGAATTGATTGCTTTTGAGCTAACATAAATCAAAGATCTACAGGCTACAGGTATTCAAAAAATAGACCCAGGGTTTGATTTCTGGATGTTACATCAGCAATAGTCTTATGTTTCCAGCTTGTTTGTTATTTTCTTTGTGTGTATTTTTTACTTTTTTGTTCCATGTAAAGAACTATTTACAGACTATTTATCATCCTGTGGTTGTCACGGGGATTCTTCTAGGTTCTAGTTTTCATTGGCTGCTACTCGCAATCAATGGCCCCTCTAATTTTCATAGATACTAAGCAAAGTCAAACGTATCGAAGACAAAAAAACTTCTGCACTATGAGCAACTTCAGCATTAAAAATGTTTAAAAGTGGCCATCATTTTTGTGGATCATCATTGAATATTTCCAGGTAGTTAGGTTTTTCCTAAGTGAATCCCGGGTATCCCAAAAATCTAACCATAACACAAATCATTATTTTATATATAACTATTTTGAACTATAAGTCAGTGTATTAAATTATTATCTGGTGGTCTCTAATGGCTAAAAGTAGTCAAAGATCCAGGTATTATCAATTTCATTCATATTCAAGAGAAATATTTGGAAAAGATATAAAGTTCTTTATATATTTGAGACCCATTTTACCACACAAAATTTGGCATATTATACTTCAATAGAAAGCTTCGAAAATGTTGGAAATAGCAATTATTTTCCAATAATATTGTTTATATTTAGTCCAAGTAGGCCGCAGTGCAGTATGAGGGGCTGGACCTTACCCTTTTTCTACTTTATTTTGTCTTTTTTCAAAAGTGCAATACCTTTTTTTTTCTTCACACAGTCATATATCTCCATGAAGAATGCACTTTTTTTTTGCTCAAGAAAAAGAATGCACACGGAACAAATGATTATAAATGAAAAAGACTATTAGAGATGGACACATAAGTCCCCAGATGGCCACACCAATCCTTGCCACCATGCTATCTATCAAATAAAAACATGAGTCTGGAGTGAAATGGTCTCTAGTCTGGATTCCTTATGCAAATCAATTGCTGCCATCACTTGCTCTGATTGACATATAAGGGGAAAGTGGCCATAAAATGAAACTCAGAAATATATCATATTTGACAAAGCAATGTTCCAAGGAAAAAAATCCAGGTATTTCTATTAAATGTAATACGGCAATATTATTAGAAAAGAGACATTCCGAAGCATACATAAGCAGCACTTATTCTTGAATAATCTCAAAACAAAACGAATCATTTATTAATTTGATTTAATAATAAAAGACTTTATTTATTTAATTTTTACTACTTTGGTCCTCCATACGATACTGCAGAAAAGAAGCATGTTATTGATTGAGCCAGGACTCGGTTACATTTACATTTAGATATAGCATTTATACTGATGATCCAGTGGTAGCTTGGTGGGTGAGGGTGAGGATCTTGAGGCGAATCCTAGCTGCAGCAAGGAGCCAGTGGAGTTTAATCACGGGTATACCTTTCAGTAACGGAACATGATTTTTTTAACAAAAATGTTCATGATCAGGTTTGGGTAACTCGTGTTGTAAAACAGACTCATGTCTCACATTGCAATCGGATTATGTTATAAATGGCACCTGGAAATTAATTACACTCGGTAATGGGATGAAAATAACAATAATTTTTAGGATAGCTGGGTTTTTTAATGTTCAAAAGAGCTGAGGACTGCATACGATCTACTGTGCTGTATTTTTAAGATAAGGTGGATGAGTTTTAGAGAAAGAGCAGTGTGGTGTATTTGGTCCTAGAACTAAATTTGCTGCTAAAAATCCCGGGAGGTGTCCTACTGTAAGGTACTTAACCTGAATTGTTACAGTAAATACACAGCAGTATATATAGGATGTAAAAATGTACGGCGAGGAAATTGCTTTGGATTATAGTGCTTGCTAAGCAACATGATAGTTTAAAGGAAATAAAGTAAACAAAAGAGGGAAGCATTGTGTTGTCTTTGAAGGCTTAACCTGAGTTAACCACTAAATCATCAGAAGTCTTTGCGTTTTTTGTCTTTCACTTTAGCATAAATTCTCCATGGACGTCTATGACAGTGTGAAGTAAAAAAAATAAAATAAAAGATACTGCACTTTTGGAAAAGGGGTTTGGTCCAGCATGTTGTGAGAGAAGCAGTTGCAGCAGTTGATTTGCACCTGGAATCCAAGTTAGAGACCATTTCTCTAAAGAGCCATGTTTTTATTCTGTAAATAGCACAGAGGCAAGTCATGGTGTGGCTTTTCCAGAAACCATCTGGGGGGCTTTTCTGTCCGTCTGTAATACAATTCTTCATTTCTAATTATGATTGGCATACCTTCTGTTTCAAAGTCTGCCGCCTCTGCCTGTTACCGCCTGTCAGGCCTTACACTTGGCAGCATTGATGGGCCACACACACTGAAGGCTCAGGTCCTCTGGGATGGCAAAGGGGGAGGTAGCTCCCAATAAAACAGATCAGATCAAATGTAATTCTGTTCATTTGGTGTCATACCTTTCACTTTTAATGAAGCTGTAGCGTTTACTGGTCCCAAAACGTCACGGATTCGATTTTCCCTGCGGTGGTATTTCTCATTTAGTGCATGCGTTAACAAACCATTCATTATCCAGCCGCTGTCGCGCGCGTCTTCGGTCTTATTCCCTTGTGTTTGTATCACACCGTGCACAATAAAATGGTTTTCAGACATACTGTACACACGTCAAAGTGCTGTATATATATATATATATATATATATATATATATATATATATATATTAAAAATAACTAGGAATCTTAAAAAAGGCATTGAATTAAATGATAAATTTTATGCTAAATTATTTTATAATCTGTACACATTTTTAGTTTTGGT
>JAOYSI010002060.1:0-10939 GCA_025775065.1 Hiodon alosoides
TAAATTACCATGGACACCTTGCCAATCCCTGTTTGGGCGCACTATTTGTGCATGACTGAAATCCACAAACCAATATAGGCAAGAAAAAAAAAAAAAGATTGTACGTTTATGTTTTGAACAAATTGTAAAACTTATACTACTACTAACATTACTGCTACTGCTACTACTAATACTACTACTACTACTACTACTACTAATAATAATAATGATAATAAATAGCTATTAGAAATACGGGATTGTGAATTCAAAGGGGCAAGTAATATTAAACCTAATAAAATATGTGCAGAGGTCATTTAAGGTAGTTATCGCAATCGTATAGCCTTTCATAAGCACTATATGCATTTATACGTATTTATTGTTTCTCATTGTTCCTTTTTAAAATAATTCTGGTAATGTAAGAGTGTTGTGGGGAAAAAATTACATTTTGTTAACATTTGCCAATGGGATTTTCTGGGTAATTTGATGCAGTTGAAGAAGCGAGGAAAGTGCGCCGCGTAACAGACAAATCGGAGAAATGTTTGCTACAATGACACATATTATTATATATTTTGTATCGGAGTAGTCGCTTCTAGAAAAAAAAAAATCCTCCACATTTCGGTGTTATCAAGAATAGGGAAACGGGAGAAAACACGGCGTTTACCGACGTCTAGGGAAGTTAATCCGACGAAAGAGCAGTGCAGGAGTTTTACGACTTATGGGACATTCCAATTCTAAAACAATTCCTCCACATTTCTGTGTTATCAAGAAATGAAACGAAAATAAGGGTAGTGAGTAAACACGGCGTTTACCGACGTCTAGTTAAGTAAATCCGACGGAGGAGCAGTCCAGAAGTTTTGCCAAATTACCAATTCTAAAACAATTTTGTTGATTCATCAACATAGCTCGTTTTTACCTTTTGTTCACTACACGCTTGGAGCAAGATGTTGTAAAGGGACTATATTGAGAGCAGGGGCAGTCCAGATTTTTATGCTGCAAAAGAGACGGAAGGCTCATTAACATTTTTATACGAACGAAACAGTGCTATATGTTGATGTCAGTAAACAATCACTCTCCCACTTTGTTTGTATTTCCTTATTGCCACAGTGTAGATTTTCTTGTTTATTATGTAAATATTTTTGTTGGATAATGGAACCGCTACAAACTTTAAATCCTGACCTATCCTGACGCTCAGTGAATCCTCCTACCAGCTTTGCATTTGAGTTTAAGCCCCTCCTTACCTATCGTCATAAGAATCTGATCTCCCCTCCGACGCTGTCAGTTACATTGCAGGGATTCTGGTCGCGGCGTTTTAGCCGGTAGTGTTTTTAGTTCTGGGATAAAGAACCAATTGTTTTTAGGCAAAAATTTACTACTTCGCAAAGGAAGCGTCACTTGTTATATAATTAAGGAGAAATATATCTAAACGAACGGTGTAAATCCTAAATGCTTTGGAACTTCCAGCATCTAGGGCTACCTAGAAAATAAAGCCCATAAGTGCGTATTCAATGTACTTGTTTTTAATAGGTATTTAATTAATTAATTTTTATTTTCTAAGCGTGTCTGGAAGAATATTTTTAAGAGGAACTCTTAGTGTTAGTTTGAACTCTTAGTGGGTGTTTTGGAACTTGTTCGGCTATTGAGCCACCACTTACCTCCCGCTCCCCCATATTCAGAGTGGGATAAAGAAACCGAGGAAATATCCCGGATACAGATATTTGAGTTCTATCACGGATAACTATGGATTGCTGAACTTAATTGCTCTCTGTCTACCCGATATCGTCTTCGACTGCATTCATTTTTCTTGTAGCGTGTGAAGCGCGCTGTTCTACATGGTGACCTGCATGCCGTTAGCATTATAACTGGCCGAGAGGAGCTGCATCTACAAACTCGGTAAAGCTTATACATTTGGAATCGCTGTGTTATTGAATACTTTCCGAAATTGACTCAAGCAAATTAAACGTATAATGTTTTAGCTTTGTGTTGTATTCTACTTCAGTTTCAAAGGGGCACTCGTATACATATTCGAACACATCGGACAACCCTTAGCTCCGTTTTTGACCAAAAGTTGAATGCCTGCCTGAAAACGCCTCGATCGAACACATCTAGTCAGGGTTGCAAAGGAGATCCTGAAATTTGGGACACTGCAAGTTGCTCGGCTATGGCGCTGGAGACGACTCTTTGGATATTGCTGATGGCTGCTTACTTTCCAGGTAAGGCTTTACACCACTTCCAATGGTTGGTTGGTTGCGATAAATCATTCCAAATTTGTGTTTCTTATAGTTCGTAAATGATATCTGATTAGATTTTAACTTCGACATCTCGTCCCTCCAACAAACACACACACACAACATCCACTATATTTGATGGATTATAGCTAGCCAACATAATGGATTTATTTATTTAAATGAAGATTTCTGAAATAGTGAGTCATTACAAATATACGTGTGGGATTATTGGTTCGGGATTAAAAATGTAACTACGAAACGTATTTCAAGCAGATGATGGCGATAACGTTCGCGATCTATCCATAGATCAATTAATACATTTCTATGTTTGTGGCGGGTGATGTGATATGAGGCGAGGTGACGGAGATTATTATAGAATGTTTTGTTTGCCATAAAATACATCTCATGCAGATGTCATCATGCGGGGTAGAATGAATGAATGTCTCAGTTAAAGTCGCTGGTGCTGTTAATGGTGGAATTTATTGTTAGTGTCAGATGGTGTAATGGATACTTATATATGACGAAAAACACACATTTCTTGTCCCATGTTAGTTAGTTAATTAGTTGTTAGAATATAATCTTCTAAATTTCTATATAATTCGTTTGAAATTAGTTTTTCCTTCTTGGTTCCTTAGTTTTTAATAGCATAAAATAAAATTGGACTATAAAATTATTTTAAAATGAAATATTCAGTGAGTAATAAACACTCACTACACTGTCTGTACAATCTAAAGAGACAGTGTGGTGAGTGTTTATTACAAATGCATTGCGTTATAAGCTTATCGAAGAGTGGGAAGTACTTTTACTTACAACACTATAGAAACTAGTGTGTGTTTCTGTAGTGTTGTAAGTAAAAGTACTGTCCACGCTTTCAGTTAAACTTTAGGGCAGGGTGGTTCTCAACTCAAATGCCAATTTTGTACTTGAATGGCAAGGTATAACCCCTTTCATATCACAATGGTTGTAAGAAAATTGTCCTGGATTATGTTGATATATTGCTTATAAACCAATTATTCCCTAGACATTAAATATGTCAGCATTACACAGACCAGCGTGCAATGATGTTTACGTTAAAAGTAAGAACTTGGAGCATTGAGAAATGTGCAGGTCTACACAGTACTGTTTATTTAAAAATATATTGTGGACCCTGGGAAGTGTGCACAAGTCAATAAACTGAATTGAAAGTGAATCTTATTTTAACACCACTAGCTATTATTTTGGGCAACAATTTTAATTTGCTTTACTGCCTTGCTAAGAACAGTAAGCTAAAGGTCATTAAAAAAACAACAAAGTTTTTCAACTTTATCCTTGTAATGTTACTATTACAACATACCACATCTGGTTCTTAGAGACCTTTCATTCTACAAATGTTTTCCCTTCTAACAAAAAGCTACCATGCTATTACGTTGGATGAAATTGAATTTAAATGCGATGGGGCTTAATTCTAATTCCTAGCATTAAATGTTGTCAGTACCATAAATTAGAAATTTTAATATTCAAATAAAATTAATCAGTTCTCATGTTTATTAATAGTTCTAGTAGGCACATATTCAAATTGATTTTATTAATGCAGATGGTGACTTGCTTTTATGTTTTTGCTGATGGAGGGGAGAACCTGAGGCCGCTAGAATAAATCTGTAATGCAAAAGCATGGTTTTATTTTTGTGGTAAGAGCAAAGCAGGATATATATTTTAGGATTCATCTTTTTTTTTTCTATTTGTTGTTCCGCAGACTGCACATAGCTTGTAAGCACAGGATTAGGGCTTGCAATTTGATTAATGGAATGGAAATCCTGCTACTTACTTTCTAGCCTTCTTCTGGTTCCGGTTCCTTTTTATAATGCTCCTGTGGTGGTAAAAATATTTGTCACGTCAGAGTTGAAGACCTCTTGTTTGAAATGCTATTTTCAGTAAGTTAAAAATTTATCGAAACGCTCCCAATGGTAGAAACAGAGGGCAAATGTCCAAACTAATGAAATTAGACCAGCTGCAAGAATAACACACATTTGTCATCTGTGAAGATATGATCTAGAGTTACAAAAGTTCATTTTAAGGCTTATATTTTAAATTAATTATTATATTGGTTAAGTAATTAAACAAAGTAATGTTAATTTAGTTGAAGCATGGAAAATCTGTAGCTTACTTAGCGCCGTTTTACCTATATTATATTTCCTGTCCATTTTTATTTTTTATCTCCACTGCCTCTACGCGAGTGATCTGGAAAGCTTTAGCTACACAATGGTTCAAAGTGAAAAAAAGATTGTGGACAATACTGTCATGCGTCATACAGCTGGTACCAAATGGCCAACATGCATTCTGTCCTCAAAATGGAAGCATGACTGGTAAAGCATTGAACAGTTTTCAGCTTCGCCGTCCTTAACATACAGTTGTAAAGTGAGCATGCAAATTCTGTCGATAGACAGTAGGAATCAAGTGCACTGAGGAATGTCCTCAGTTGGAAGACTAAGTATAATGGTTGGGCTTAAAAAAATGTCAAATGGCTGCCAGCTGACAGTCTTAGGCCTAAGTCATAATACAGAATTGACATGAAATATGTTTTGTGGCATTACACTATAAAACGCTTAACACTTATTTGAGAAAAATGGATTTCTAGTCTGAACAGTAAAACATTTCTTTGATGGATGATTTCTTACCTGACAATACTGGACGTGTATGCGTTTCATTTGAATTGCAAATGCCTGAAAGGTAGACCCGCTCATCTATTATTTAAATGTCATATTTATATATGTATTTATATATGTATTTGGGTATATTACAGCTTGAGGGTTATTTCCCTACTTGGGCCGCCTGGGAATTTCTGGCTATAGCCTGTATTCTATAAGTAACTCCAAGAATATGCATTTTTAATTCGAAGAGAGAGAATTCGAATGAAAACGAAGAAACCTGTACAACAAAGACAGTGGCCCAAATCTATGACGGCGTTCATATTTCTTCCAGTTTAAATCCTTAGGGAAAGGACCGGGGAAATACTTTTTGTCAGTTGGCACACGCTGTTGGTACTAAGTAGACAGATCGGCCGTGCTTTTGGTGCGATCTTGTAAATTAGATTGACGTACTAGGCTCAGCATTTACCTAAAGCCTGCAGAATCTTGTTATCTGCATGACTGGCCTGGTGTTCGACGCCTCTGTATGTTGTGACCTTCACGCTGATGTATTTAGTTCAAGTGGCTTTTTCTTAGAACTCTTGATTCTTTTTCTCATGTGGAAAACCTGAGTTCCAGCACATCTCTGTGATCACTGTGTGATCTGTTACTGTTCGAAATATTTAAAGGTGTTGTAATCTTGTTTCATTATATCTCAACTGTCCATGCATTACTGATTTTCCTCGTATCCCTTGTGATCAAAATAATAAATTATGGTAATAATGCAGCCATGCCTCATAGTTGGAAAACCAGTCAATATGATGAACCAGTGTTATAAGCCTGTATCAGCTGGGTTTGTATAAATTCTTCACTGTGCTTGCACTTTTTTCTGTGCTAGGATTTCTAGTTTTCCTCTGACAAATGGAGCCCTGCTCCACCCCATGCTGGAGAAGCAGTATTAATGTTTTTTTCCTCTATTTGAGAGCCATCTTTTTCCAGCCCAAGAGACCCTGACGGAAGAAACTTTCACTGGTATATTCCTGTTTTAGACCAAATTGTCATTTTAATAATTGGGGAATTTGTTAGGTGATCCAAGTGGCAATGTGTTGATTCCCAGGGAGTTAATGGACACTCTGGCAGGTTAAGGAGATTGTCCTACTTCAAATCCAACTTTTTGGCGCAATGAACAATTTAGGAATTGAGCCCTCTGCATGATACAGGAGGAGTCATGGAAAGAATAATAATTTAAAACAGGACTCATCAAACACAGAAATGCAATCCAGACAGTGTATAGCTTAATCTTGCTGCTACAGGATGGTACCACTGATCAGACAAACCTGCAGTGACTAATGTGAAATGACCTAGAAACATGAGCAAGTATAAAACATTGTTTAAATTACAGAGGTCATCATTGTTTAGATACATTTATAGAATGTAATGTGATCATAGTTCTCAGCTGTTTGCTAAAAAATGCAATATTTTGTTAAGCATACATGTTTATTTTGTAAGTTGGCTGTTCAAGGTTTGAAAAATATTTTAAGATTTGAGAAAATGTAGACATGTTTACTCGCCCGTTTTACTTGTCTAATTAAAATTGAATTTACTTGGTTTAAATAAAGAGTGCAAAGACTTATTTTGTGTTTAATATTTGTTCTATCAATTAGTCTAAATGTATTTTGACTTTGAAGTGAGTGTCTTTTTCTGTTGATTAGTGTCAAAAAAGTTAAATGAAGTTCACTATGATTCAATATATATATATACAAAATACTACAAATAGCCACGGGGGGTGAATACTTTTTATAGGCGCTGAATATAAACAGTCCTTTATCCAGGAACTCTCAAGAGGTGGGGTATTGCGCCGTTGTCGTAGATGGCATGTTACTGATCTTTGAACCATTTCACTCTGCTTATACTGCATAGATGCCACTTATTGGCAATCCTGATAACTTCCCATTGATTTAAATGCAATCAGAAGTTTTCCTGCCTATAGCTGATTAAGTTTGTGGTGCAGGTAGTGGAATAGTTTGGACAATTGAGAAGGATTGGATTTGGCGAATTGTAAAAGTCAGACATTGGACAGCTACATATTTTTGAAAATGGTACTTGATTTATTAAATGAGAGTAAAGACAGGGAGAAAAGTCAGCAGATCGTTGTTGGCATGTTAAAGCAAATAGTTCCCACATGCATGTACAGAACCATATCTAAAAGTTAGCTCTTTTTCCTAAATTTATGGAGCCCATAAAGGTCTGCACTGTGAGACTAAAGAGGACATGATCCCTACTTTCCTTAAGTTTCTCTCTTGAGCAAACTATGTTGTGATTATTATTTATTATTATTATTATTATTATTATTATTAATAATAATATTTTAAAACCAGTTGAGGAATCGACATGGAATTTTAATGCCCTGGTTCAGCCACTAGGCTCTCCTTCTCAATTTAACTCCATGGAAGTCTTCGTTATAGCTGCTCAAGGACTTCTGCTGTGCCTGTATAGGTTGTCTGTTTGAAAATACCCACACAACTTGGGTTTCTGTGATGAATGTGATTGTAATCGCATTTGCCTATATGCTTGCCCCGGCACTGCCATCTCTTCAGAGCTCTCACTTCCGGATGAGAGTAAGCTCTTGGCCAGCTTTTTAGTTTTTCTGGGTTTGTTGGCTCTTTGGATTGAGTTGAGGTTTGTTTATGCTTGCTCCAAGCTCATTTCTATTTGTTAATTTGTTAAACATGGCTTGGACTGCACCCTGATCTTATTGAGTGTTTGTTGTTTGGGATCCTGGTTTTTGCCTCACCCATTTTTGGTCAAATCCCCACACTGGACCACAGCATTCACTGCAATTCAGTTTTTTATGTAGTATTGAGTAAAGATGTGTGCATTGCTAGTTTTTATTCTCCCCAGGAGAAGATGTGTTAAACAATGAGCTTTCACCCTTTGCTATGGCATTCCTGTCAATACCGCGGTTTTAAGTCATGCATATTTAATGTCAGTATAGTTCCCTTGAATATCTGTTATTACAAATGGAAAATAATCATTACAAGGTTTCCTGGAAATATTATTACGGCAATCGGTATCTTTCCTTTTCATGCTAAAGCTTGTTTTTATGGGTAAAAATGTACACTGCTATGAGATAAGACAAAAAAAGATAAAAAATTATCAAATTCTGGTCTTCATAATTTCCAAAATTTGTCAAAATGAAAAACATTAACAAATCTCTGTTATTTAAATCAACATATAGAAGAATTTATTTTTACATCTTTCTAAAACGAGGGTGGATTTAAATCATGCTTGGGTGCAAAGGACAGGTCCACTATGCCTTTAAACTGCATCTGGCTGGAGCAGTCCCCTTTCTAAGCGTTATCAAGTGTTATCAAGACATGAGATCTCTATCAAGACATGAGATCTCTTTCAAGCCAGTTGGCTGCTAAAGGCGGAAGAAGCAAATGGTTGTGTGGGATACGCGGCCGGTCATATGCCATTATCTCCAACAGGTGTGGAGTCAGAGGGACAGAATGGCTCAGGGTTCTGTCTGGTGGATGCATCAGGATGTTGCGGAAATGTTTCCCGGGCCTCTTGAGTAAACGTGTGTTACAGGATGTTATTTTTATTTTTTTTTAAATATCTGTAATGTGCTTCCAAAGCCAAAAACAGTACTTTATCTTACTGTGGCAATATATACTCCAGCAATGAGGGAAGGGAATAGACATGCGCAAATCTGAACGTAATGTTTGGACGAGAAGGTCCGACTTCCAACTCTGTGTGTGTGCAAGTGCACGCACTCATCTTTTTCTACTTTGCACAGAAAATCCACATTGCAGGACAATGACAGATTGTCTTCAGCTTTCAAGGCTGCTGTCTTGATGTAGTTAAAGTGAGAAAGTGATTATAATGCTGTTACAGTTGATGACTGGAGCATGAATGCAAATGCATCCTTGATCCCTCTCCGCTGGTGAGTCACTGTTCATTCTCTGCTGGTGATGGATGGGAGAGTGTTCCTGGAGTGGGAAAACCAGCTTGTGGAACGAATGAGACTTTCAGGTTAATTCTAGCATGCGTTTAACCCCTAACCAATTGTAGAGCACAGGACTTTCAAGGGTTAGTCAACTTCAATCATACTGCACTGGATTAGAAATTCGCATTTCGCAGAAGCTAATCACTAATGTTATGCGTACTCCTGGCAGCTCAACAATATAATGTCTAAATGCAAAAAAATGATTCCAATAAAATCTTAATCTGATCTGAAGCTTTTCTTTGATTACCGAATATCAGATTATGTATCTTTACATTAAATGATCACTCATCTTTTCTTCTAGCCTTCTTAATTATTAGTATGTGGATTACCCAGTAAGGAAAAGTGCAGTTTTGCAGCAAACGCATGTATACTAATTTGCAGTTGATCGGTGACTAGACTGTGTGTGAGACTGACTTCAATTCTTGATTTGTAAATGTAGCTACACACTGCACATCCAAATTTTCACACAAGTCTCAGAACCAGGCCCTCCAGAATGCCAGTTGGACACGGATGGTTTAGGGTTGGAGACAATGGGCTATTTGTTATGTGGAACGGTTTCTGCTCTGGACTTTCTTGCTTAATATTCTGTGCTGATGTCTGTCTGAGAGCTAACTGTGCTTCAAAGCAACAGCTAGCTTATAGAAGGGGCTGCTTAGAAAACGCAAACACAGGTTTGTTTATTTTCTTTGACAGGCAGTTTAGCTCCCCTTGTGGCTCAACACTCAGGAGGGGGGGCACTCTCCCAGCACCCTCCCAGCACCTTGATCAGATGTGTGTGTGTTAACACCATCTGATGTTTTGTTAAAATGACTTTCCCGGGGGGGTGGTGTCTTTGCTCAAACCTGTACGTCATGACCCTCCGTCTAAAGCTCATGCCAATGTTGGGTAAACGTATTATATATAAGTTGCTCAGGATAAGAACGTATACTGAGAAACCTGATGAGAAAAACAAGTTATTAAGAAAAAATATATAAGGATATTCACTTTACTTTTGTATCCTCCCGTTAACTCCAGTGAAGAGCTGAATCATAGCACAAAGTGCATTGTAGGTGTACCCTCCATTGCTGAATTTGCCCTACAGACAGGAGTACAAAATGAAGGAAAGATCAACCAAAAAGATGCCTGCTGTTTTGGCATCAATCCCTCATTTAGCCCAGCAGGAACTAATGCAAAAAAGAACTAATGCAAGCAGCTATTGATTCACCAGTTTCAGGCTTGGCTGAGCTTCAATATAATGTCAGTCCCCTCTGTAAAGTCAGCCAAACGGCTCCCACCGATTCTGACTCTTCTGGAGTTGTGTATGTGAGAGTTTCTGCAACTGATTATGAGAGGTAGGGTGAGAAGGGGTGAGGAATTGGTAACATTGGGTAGTACATTTCAGGACTCTACTCTCTTCTCAGGGGCACATGCTCCTAAATTTATGGGCACAGTCAAAAATTCACTGTGAACTTAAAGTACTTTTATGTGGTAAATTAGTATGCAAACATGCCACCTGTTTATTGTTTGTTGACCAAACTGCTTAGTTTCTACACACCAAAGTCATAATCGAATTACGCCATAATGTTGATCAAGAATGTTTGTGTGAACGTGAGTCACTTATCTGTTAGCAGGTCCTAGGTGAGGAGTGGATGACCAAAATGGTATTCACAGGAACTACACCACCTTTTATATGGTTCTCCCATTAATAACTGACAGAGGAGGGTGGCATGGACTTTGTTAAATGTTTCAACAGTTGTTTTCGGTATGATAGGCATATTTACATAATGATGTATTCTGGTTTTGCTCTGTATTGGGTGCTTGGTATTTATTCTGATGTATTGTTTGGTATATGGGGCATTGTTGTATTTGGAGCCCCCTTGTAGATTGTTTGCACCGTTTTGATTATGCACCTGGGTCTCTGTAAAAGGGCATGGGTTAGGTGGTGTTGGCTTCTCGTGTGGGTGCCTGATGTGGCCTGGGTCTCTGTAAAAGGGCATGGGTTAGGTGGTGTTGGCTTCTCGTGTGGGTGCCTGATGTGGCCTGGGTCTCTGTAAAAGGGCATGGGTTAGGTGGTGTTGGCTTCTCGTGTGGGTGCCTGATGTGGCCTGGGTCTCTGTAAAAGGGCATGGGTTAGGTGGTGT
>JAOYSI010002060.1:11039-49803 GCA_025775065.1 Hiodon alosoides
ATGTGGCCTGGGTCTCTGTAAAAGGGCATGGGTTAGGTGGTGTTGGCTTCTCGTGTGGGTGCCTGATGTGGCCTGGGACTCTGTAAAAGGGCATGAGTTCCAGTAATGCAAATGCCTGTAATTGCGGCTGCCTCTGGTCCTCTGATTTTATGCCTTCTCACTGAAGACTCCAGAATTATGTAGTGTACCTGCTGTAAACCATGTATAGAAAAATCAGCTCCAAATACAATGTGATTGGCATGAAAATGACATTTTGCAGGCTAATTTAGCAAAATGATTGATGAGGGGATGTTTCTCTTTACCTCAAAAGCAGATAAATAGGAAATGGTATGCCGGGGCATGCCCAGGAGTGCTTACGCCCTTTTGTTAAGTCACAAAAAAGAACAACAATAACTCACCCAAAACAAGAGAAACTAAAATAAAGCCACTCTTCAAACTTAAATAATTAATACTATTAAACCTTCCCGTTGTTAAATTATAACAAAACCAACAGAGAGCCACCAAACGACTTTTCCAGTATATAAACCTCCATAGGCCACCACTGCTGGCATTTTTATTGTCTCTCCTTAGGGTGGGTGTTGTCCACCCCAAAGTTGTCTGTCCATCAGCCCAGCTCTGGGTGGGTTCTCGGGACTTGGGGGCTCCAGGCTGCGTGCCACAGAAGCCAACTTCTGTCTCGTTGTCTCATCAGGAATTGTCTGAGTTTTGGCTGAGTCAGGAATAAATTTGTGTGTGTGTGTGTGTGTGTGTGTGTGTGTCACCTGGAAAAATAACAACATAACAAGGCCTCAGCACCCACTGAGGTGTGTGTGTGTGAGAGAGACATCGCTGGATATTCTGCAGTTTATACAGGGATATGATATGTTATTATGTTGCTATAAGTGTCTTGTGTCTTATACAGATCTCCTGCTAGAGTTAAATGTGTTTTTCTTTGGTCAATTAATTTATTGAAAGACAACTATTCTTTCCTTTGAACATAATTATTCCACCATTTTAAGACAACCAGATTTCCTTTTACCTGAAGCCTTCAGGGCAAGCAGGTGCGCTGTCAGTTTCTGTGAGGAATTCCAGTTTATGGCCAGTGGGACTTAAACTTAAGTCGTTGATTCAGATGAGATTTCACTGCATAGTCTTTACCTTCAGTTTAGGGCTGGACGATATGGACCAAAAGTCATATCTCAATTTTTTTGGGTTGAATGATCGCCATTCAGCCCATACGATATACATCTCGATATTGGTTATGTGGGTTAAATGCTCAGTTGTAAGCCAACTACATGTGAGGTGTCACAAACACTTTTATTTAAAAGACATTAATCAAAATACAGTGCACATATACGGTTCCTCTTCCTGTTTCAGAATACACACAGCTGTGTAAGTATCAAAATGTAAATGAAAAATTACGTAAATATATTTTTCTCTGACAATACTCCTTCACACAATAACAGACTGAATGAAAAAGTAAACATACAGGATATCCTTTTCTGCTGAATAAGATACACAGCTTTGCAAATATCAAATGTAAATAAAACGATCTTTAAAATATATTAAATAAAAATCTGCACATCTCTGAGAATACCTCTTCCGGTATTTAACATAATCGAAGACCGAACAAAAAGAGTGCAAAATACAGTTTTTCCTTTCCTGTTTAACCAACTATATCTCTGTGCATGCAACAGCACGACCTCCACACAGTTTAACACATTCTTCGTACTGTAGTTAATGTCGCTGTTGAAAATGGTGAAAGAGGTTTGTAGTGCTTTCAGTACATGTTGCCACATGTTTATTGCACTCTACATATTACCCTGCTCTGTTGCTCATCCGAGCTTTTAAACCCGAACCATCTCCAAATGACTGAGCCATTGTTTTTCTTACAAACCAGCTCATTGTTTCCATCTTGCCTTGTGGCTGTCAGGACAACATGGAGGACCCATGTTGCGCCAGAAAACGGGAGCGTGTGAGTGGGGGCGGGGTTATGTGCGGAGGGTGAGAGCGGAGAGACGCAACAACTAGCAAGTTGAATATGCTTAAATAAGTTTTAATGAAGCATCCATCTATCCATCTATATCTCGATGTTAACGATATTGTCTCGTCTTCTATCACTTTTGAAAATGTATCGATACATCGCCCAGTTCTACTTTTTACAGTTATACACTTTTTGTCATTGTGCTCAAATTGATGAAATTCTGGCTAAATATCATTAATGACCTTTTCATATGTATATTACTAATGTGTTCATGTTACTTCATGTTAGATTCTACGTAACTAACTTGGATCATTTTTAAAATACCTTTTCTCAGTAGAGCCTTCTGGCAGATATTTAATGGACTTTTGCAGGGTTTCCAGAGAAGGAAATGGAAAGCAATCTGCATGAAGATATTCCTCAACTAACCCTCTCCCCTCCCTACACCTCCGCTCTCCCGCCACCCCGTTCATTCTGAATAACTCTGAACTCTGCAGGGGAGAGTATCTGACAGCATGATTTGTGGCTGGTTAGAGGATTGAAGGGGGAATTCAGTCCTGGAGACGAGGGCGGACCTAATGCTACAAAGCGATCAACAGGGCCTACTGTGTGGGCGTCTCCAGGTCTCTGTTAACCCCCACTGAATGCCAAGAGTTGGGTGTCATGGGAGCTTGAGAGTCATCCTCACCATGCAGCCAAACAATCTCCAAAACCAAGATCCAAAACACACCTACACTTGCACCGAGCATCGCCCCCACCTCGCACACTTATGCTTGACTTCTCATGCCCACACAAGTTTTAACACATCTTGGCTAGGAGAAAACAAACGTCTTTATTGGCAGAATTTATTTATTTATATTGGTCACTAAACTCGTCTACAGCATCCCATCATTAATTTCAGTTCAGATTAAGTCTAAAGTTCATCACTTGGTGGTATGTAATTTAATTGTATGGTGTTGACTTGTATAGTGAATTGAATTGTATAGTGTATATTGTTGAAATCTATGGTTATTGAGGTTTTTTCTCTCTTTCATATCAGGAACATTAATGCTACTTATTTTGGTTGCCAAACGTACTGAATAACCTGCCATAAACACACTCAAACAGAATGTTAGGGGAGATCTTACTTCTGTATATGGATTACAGACATTTGAGACATTTTAAGAGCATTTTGGGGATTGCTTTATCCTGTTTACACCAATGCACATTGTGGGTTTCAACCTGGATGAAAGGAGCTGTGCAAATAAAAGATGGCTGGAGGGATCACCATCAGTGCAGCACACGTGGCCCTCTCTCTATTTAAATTCTTGCTGTTTGGTGCCTCTCTGGAGATCAACCTGTTGTCTGCTAGGCCACAGTGCCTCCCCACAGGGAGGAAAAGTTGAGATGGAGAGAAAGCAAAATAGTAATAACTCTATAGTATAAGAGTGTATAAGCTGTGCATTAAACTGTTACATTTGAAATTGTTTTCTCAAAATGAAGTAATAGAAAATCTGTTATCTTCCAGTGTTTGAGGTGCTTGAGGCATAATTCTAACATGGAAATATGTACCAGTTGATATGTGTATCATCTGCAGAAAAGTCAAAGTTAATCCCATTTTTACTTATGGTGTATCCTATTCAGTGTGAGGAGTAAGTGATCCAAGACCGAGCCCTATAGGACACTGAAAACTAAAGATGTTGAGCATATATAGGCTAGAAACTTTGAGCTTTTTTAACTTAGCGTGTGCCAGACATTCGTCTGTATGATCCTTATTTTTCTTTAAATTAATTTGCTGTCAAAGTAGTTATCAAACTGCATTAGTCAGCTATGCTGAGCTAGTTTTATACAGATTTTAGTGAATGTTTATATACTGATTTAAAAAATTGGATGGGAATACAAGTCGAGAATCAGGACAACTCTGCATTACTGCGAATGAACAGGTCTGACACCATCTGGAAACTTCTGGTGGATAATGCGGTAGTCAGAGAATTAAATCTGCTGAGAAAATGCATCAGGTTGGCGAAGGCATTTATTTCCCAATGACTAGCTTAACGAGAAATCAGACTGAGAAAATCCAGCTGTTGCCAGAGCAGTGCTATTGTGGAAGTAATCCCAGTGCAGAGGGGCTGACAAAATTAGTTTTTCAAGGGATTTAAGGGGTTAATCCTGTTGAAAAGGCGCCATGATTAATTTATGTGACCAAATTCAAGTTTTTCCCTTCCTTAACCATTTGAATATTCATCCTTTCTAGGTCAGGTTGAGGCTCTGAGAATCAATACTATTTGTCAGCTCCAAGCCCTCCAACACCCATATATGACCGTTTAACGTGAAAGTAGATGCAGGAGTTTTTGTTCTGTTGTTGTTTTGCTGGGGGGCGGTGCAGAGTGCAACCAAGCATGGTAGTGTGTATGTTTGTGTGTTTATGGCCCTACGGCGGAGACGGGCCTCACGTTTTCTGGCCTCGCTCCCTCTGATCCTGACCCACTTTCCTTCCCTGCTCGATGCTCCCTCTTTAATTGCCGCTGAGCACACTGAGGCCATCTGTTCATCTCAGGCCTGTCGCCATGGAAATGCTGGGAGGCTTTTCGGATTTACTCGGCACTGACCAGCCGCCGTAGTAGGAGGTGGGAGGTCACAGTGGTGGGGAGGCAGCTTAAGTCAGTAAGACACTTTATCTGTGCCACGGGATGATACTTCCCCTGGGAAAGGTAGTGGCCTTCTTGCATTAGCTTGTCCAGTGTAAATATTTGCCTTCCTGTTATTTACACAGATATGAAATGGAAATGGTTGATGGTTAGTTTTAATTTCAAGGGATGCTACCTTTAAAGTATACTTTATGTCTATTTTCAATCAAAATGTAAACGAGTTGGTATATAACTTTACTGGTTTATTAGCCTTTAGTGGATCTGTTGGGAAGAAGCCAGCAATAGATACAATGAAAACTTTTATAATTGTACAAAACATCAATATATTCGTTTATGTTTTGCGATATTTCAATTTAGGCATAAGAATCAGAAATGGAGTAAGTTCCCCTGAAAGATTCAGGATAAAGGGGGGGTAAACGGAGGTTGTGACCTGGAAGTAATGCTAAAAATGTTGGTCCATTGTCCATTTTATTATATAATTATGCTGTCGAAAAGAACGGGGTTCAGGTCAAGCTGGGTCAGAGTCTGTTCCTAGGCACACATCCCCATTGTCTGCAAAAATTCTAGACAGATTGTCTAGCCGTAATATTCAATAATGACAACGGAAGCGCTGCTGCGATTGTCACTACTGTTATATTCCTTTTGTTTCTTGTAGGGAGGGATACTGTGACGGCTAGGTTTCTCTGAGTCTTTTGCGGCTGTTTTTCAGATCACATTCAAGTACCGGGCTGTAAACGTACATCTGCTTTTGGAAAATGTTTCAGAATGCAATTGTTGGTTGAAATGCCTGTTCCTAACCGTTCTATAAAAATATGCCTTCCAAAGGTTCCTCATGCACATCTTATGCATCTTAAATAGTATTCACAGTGTGGAATTCAAAATGCATTCCATTTTTCATTAAATGATCCCAGAAAATCCATTTGTAGTTGTTCATTTTAAAGTAAGCATAATGTGCGCAAGTACTGCACATATTGATATTGCTTGGCAGACTGTGCCCATGCTGAATGATGATGAAAAAATGATGCTAACATAGCAAAAATGCTAAAACTTCTGTTGCTCACGGCATCCATTTTTATAGCCATTTTTGTGGCTATAAAAGTGGAGGAAATAAAAATAATAAAAGCAATAGAGTGCCTACTCACTGTGGTGCCTGGCCCCCTCAATATGTAGGTGAGATAAAATAGTGGTGGTAAACTGTGGTTCATGCTACCATGAGTGTGGAAAAAGGTCATACCTTGGAAAAGGCTTATCTTCAGTTTGCGCTGATGACGGGCTTCATTGAGGACAGAGTTGTGTAAAATGTGTCATTAACACCCAGCACAGACCTGAGATGCATTTCCCAAATCAGAGTTGCCTGCACTCTTGTCAGCCGAGCCTGTGTGATGTTTAAGTATTCAGATATTCTGGGCTTGCCACTGAGGCTCACACTGTTAAGTTGCAAATCCTCCCACTTTTATTTTTAGGAGTATGTGCTTGGAGTTCTTTTTAATGATTTTATATCTGATATTTCATCCATCACTGGTATTTTTACATTTTATTTACTCTCATGCGGTCTTATATGTTTCTTTTTTTTTATTTTTTTTTATTTCTCCCCCTCTAAAAATAGTACATTTTTGTTGGAGACATCTTCTGGGAAGTGTATTGGTCTTGTGGACTGAATTTATGACGTTTTGTCAATTGACTTTTTGTTGCAAATCCCAGTGGATTTGCCTGTGTTTTTTTTTTTTTCTCCCCCCAAGTAAATTTATTAATTTGTGAATACAAAATACAAAAAAAAAATGGTGGTAAATTTCCGTACCTTTTTAGTGCAGCAAATATTTAAAAGTGGTCATCCGACGTGTCCCCGTCTTTAACAGCCATGCTCCTACACTGATAAGCATGTGTTACAAATTCTGCTGTCCTGGATTCTGGTTGCAATATCATTGGGGTGCATTACAATTTAAAATTAAAAGAACACCAGAAATGCAACAAAAACCTTTCAAAGGCAGTGATGTATGTGTTCTGCATGACTCCTTGATGTCTGAGTAATCAATGTTATTTGAATTGGAAAGTAGTTATGGGGTTGAGACTTGCCTTGCACAGGGAGTTGGCATATTTCTGATTGTGTATCAGATTATACTGGTCTAGTTCAAGCTACAGCAAGTGGTGCCCTGCTTTATAGATCAGGAATGGAGCAGGCCTTGACATGCTGTTAATGGGGCAGGAACTATTCTGACCTGGATGAATGTGGACAATTGCGGGGTGAAATAGTCAGGCAATTCAACCAGGCTGTATTAAATAATGTTTACCCTAACATTATTTAATACTGAGGTTTTGTGCTATTCATAATATAAAATATTGTTTTTGACTTTTCTCATTTGGTATTCAGCAGGAATAAACCACACAGGTGGGTGTTGTGTACACTGGATCATAAGGCATATAATTCCGCAGGTGTCAAAGGCTTTGTTCCCCTTAGACGTTTGCAGATTAGTTTCTGTCAGCCATGCTCCCCCCAAAAAAAACAGTTCAAACTTCAAACTTGTAAAAAAAACTTAAGGGTAATTGCTTGGCAAAGTAACCTTTACTGTAAACCTATTTGGTGTTAAGAGCAGGCTAATTTAAGTTTTTTGTTCTTCAAACTGTGCCGTTTAAAAGCACTGAGTATAATGATACAAAAAAAATAAAATTAAATATAATATATATATATATATATATATATATAGAGAGAGAGAGAATTGATGTGTAAAGATGGGTATATTAATAGATGCATTACAATATTTAATAATTCATTCACATGCATTAACATATTTTATTATTCATTAGCAAGTGTCACATACGTTTAAAACTGTTACCATCCAGTAAGGCATTTATATTGTGGCTTGTTTTCTTAGAAGACCATTTCCCAAAAGTGTTACATAAACTCTTAAACAAATACTCCTGTATTAAACATTGAAGAAAAACATTTTGTTTTTATCGTTTATTTTGTGGGCACCAAGCAAAACTGAATGGCACCTACAACAACAGCTGTGGTGAAATTCCTGCTCGCATTGGCTTAGCCAGGGTGGGTTCATGCTTGGGCACTGAACCTCATCCTCTTTATTGACACCCAAATCTATTACTATCATTTATAACTAATTTACAACTTTAAATTACTCGTTTAGAGTGAGTGGGGACTCTGGGACCATCAAGAATACCAACCACAGTTTGATCACAAACGCGTGATCCGTATACTTGAACGAAAACCTCTTTAATGAGCCTTGGATAGCGGATTCCATTAAGAGACGAACTGCATCCACTTGCATCAAAAAGATGCTGATTTGCGAGGATGGCTTGAGTGAGAGAGAATAGGCAATCGATCATCAATGAAAGAGAGCTGGAGGACCATAACATCCCAGGAGAGACGGCGGGCACGTGACACACTATCTAAAATGCATCGACCCTGTGGCTCATTAATGTAGCTGGCTTTGTACTATGGCATGGCCACTGAGTTCCTGGGACTTAAAGAAACCATCCAATCACTAACTACACATGATATTATTTTTTCTCCCCGGGAGGAAATGGGCTATTTTTGTGACCCTCTGTAACTACTATCGGAAAAATTTAGATTATAATAATTCTGGGAAATGTATAACATTTTTTGCTTAATATAAAAAGCCCAATTTTGAGAAAAGTTGGTTCAAACACTGGTTCAGTGATGGAATAATTTCAAACACTTTTGGTGTGAGGTTATTTGCAAACTGAAATACATTCTCATAATACTTAAACTCTATATATTAACCCCATGCTATACTAATAACATACTTATGACATATGCATAAGATATCATAATGAATGATTTAAGAAAGATATAGCCTACGGTTGAGGAGGAATATTTTATCTAATGTGTTTGCTTTTCCAGGGATATGGGCCGGGCATACCTAGCTATTAAATTTTCTATCTACATCATTTAGCATCTGAATGATATTACCGTTGATGTAAGTTTAAGTGATATAACAAATTGAGTGATACTTTCATCTTTAATTTTAATTCGAGGTGCCAAAATGTATTTATGATCCAGGAAAATGTGAGGCGTCTGCATAGATATCAATTTGATTCCGTGCCTAATTTCTGTAATTTACATATATATTAATTTTAAACATGTGGGTGATTTCCTTAAGTGCCTCACATTAGATTCATGCCAGTGTTTGAGAGGCATTTACAAAAAAAAAAAATGTTATGATGATACTGCATCATAAATACTACAAAAAATAGAAAAAAATCATAATCATTATTATTGGTTGTACTTTTAGGATTAGCTGCTCTAGTAACATGTTGCAATTATTAAGGAATTATAATGAAATCCAGAGGTTTATATGTATTCCAGGTCCCAAAAGGGAGGTGCTGGTTGACCAATGACAATATAATATACCGCTCGAGTTGTAAGTGTACCTCCCGCCGCAGCAGCTCCTTTTTGGGTCGGTGCCTGAAGCATCTGAACAAAGACTGGTGATATGGCGCATAAACGCTCGTTACCTTCGGTTAGTCATCGGTATACCCCAAATTAATTATTTCTACCATTGTGTGCTTCAGCAAGCATAAAGCTCTGGGGCAGAAATCTGCCATTATTACAAGCAATGGGGTTTGATTGAATCCGGACCGACTTAAGTAGCATATCAGGCTTGAGTAGTATTAATAATCATTACGGTAATGCGTTCTTTTTTTCAAAAATTCCGTGCATCTGTTGGGTACTTTTAGGACACAAATTAACTATTGGAGACCTCTCTTGCAGCATTGCTTAATAAAACCCTCAGCTGACACATATTCAGAGAGGGAACCAGGCAATGATGATGGGGAAGTAACTGAAGTGTAACCAAAGAGGTTGATTGGAGAAGGGGTGTATCAGAAATTTCACCTCAGGAATTGTCAAGTACCATTGCTAAATACCCCTTAAAGCAAGATTGTTTTGTTTGTTCCTGTGTATGCATTTGTGTGGTCTGCAATGCCAGTGAAGTACCTAAGCGTTACATTCATATGGAAAAGACTTGTTTAAAACTGAGAGCATGCCAACACTGATTTAGAATTATGAAGCTTTACAGCTCCGATAGGAAAAGAGAAATACTGAATATAATTTTATCCCTTTTGTTTAAACTCAAGTCTTTCAAGGAGTGGGTGTGTGGCAATGGAATGCAAGGGAAGGATCTTTGTGTGTACATTCTAATTCAACAGAGATCTTTTGTCAAAGCTAATGTGAGCTGAATAGATTTTCTCAAGATTTATTTAGGAAGCACTTTCTAGAAATAAAAAGGAAGACAAGATAATTACTGAGATTATTTCGGGGAAAAAAAAGAAAATCGCTATCCATTATCTGATTAACTTTGTGTTCAATGTGTTTTCACACTGTCTTGGTGTTATATATTAGCTTCCCCATCTAATTCAGAAGGACTGCAATATGTCTGTCAAATAATTTGACTAGTTATGCGCACATCTTTATTGCCGACATGCAAGTCGGCCGCCAGTTTCTTAAAATCTGAGACAAAATAAGATGGTCAAGCACAAAAAGGTTTGTTTGAGACAATCTACGATTTCCTGTTAGTAGCTTCTGCCATCTCCCAACGCTCTTACAACTTCCCCAACATTTTCCAGCATTCCAGAAAACTTTTGTCCCCAAACAAAGCAATTAGTGAATTTTGGGATATGCTACAGGCAGGACAGTAGGACAAGCTCACAACAATGACGACAAAGTGAAAGGAAGGAACAAAAACCATGTCCCTTTGACACGATCGAGATGACCTATCATGATTGGTCATTAAGGGAACATTTAAGGGCTCGATTGTTAAATCGATTGTTGCATGTTTAAACCTATGACCCGGAAGGCAAGCGGGGATTCAGAAGCGAAGCTGCTTGCATTCCGACCTTGCTGTGCACCCATGGAGGGAGAAAGAGTCCTCCCTCTGAGGCACTCTGCTCTGCGGTATGGGACGAGAGAGAGCTGAGAGCTGAGAGAGCAGCAACCGACGCATGTGAGAATTGGGTGTTAATTGTTTTGTTTGTTTGTTTTTTGTTTTTTTTCCCCCTTGCTGCAAAATGCCATAGACACGGAGAACTCTAATCCTATCGTGTAGGTGAAAGGAAAGATTTTGAACAGAAGTATGAAGAAGTGTTGTTTTTTAACATGCATTTTCTGGAAGAGAAAATATCTTTTTCTTTTAAAGAATTGCTATAAATGCTATATTCTCTGCCAGAGCATTAATGCTAAATGGAAATTGATCATTCCCTGGCACCTTTAAATTTCTGCTGTTCATTTGAAAAGCTGCTGTTCATTTGAAATGAAGGAATTCTGCTCTTAGATTGCAGAATTCTGAGCAATGGTTTCTCCTCTTTGGAAGTTTGGTCTTTCTCAGCCTCCCTATTTCCTGCATTACACATGGGCTCTACAGCTAGCACACTTTGTCCTGTTTTTCTAGACTTGCAGCCGTCTTCTCATGGTCATGCCATTCACACAAAGTGTCCCTTTTCAGTTGGAGTATTACATTAGCCTATAAAAACATGCAACTCGCGTTTTCAGTTCTGTGACCCATGTCTTCCGTTGTGCTGATGTTTATGTAAGGAATGAGCGGTGAAAGTGCTGGCAGATATTTCAAATTACAAATGGGTTATTGTTTTCGTTAACCGATATTTATATTTGCTGTGGATCGCAAAACAAACAGAAAACAAACAGAATGCACCGACTCATATAAAACTTTAGGGAGACATGCTGATTGATATTATGTTAGGTTATACATTTTGGCCAGTAGTTCAGTTTTATGTTTTCATTAAATAGTCTGGAGAAGTTAAATAGAAGTGAAAGAATAAATTTTCTTGTGCCAGATGTTTAAAGTGAAATCTGTTTGCTCGGGAATTTTGGGTTGTGAAGAGATAAGATGTGAGGAGGTTTTATTTATTCTTTTTTTTTTTAAACAAGTAAATTGTTTGGAACTTCAGTCACTCAATGCATACGTCTAGACATAACAACCATAAACTTCACCAACAATTGTCAGCTGTCCTTGAGAGCAGGAGGGAGGCATCAGTCATTTAGACGGCACTTTATTTTGTTTGTGTGATGTGTATTAGCCAGTGCACACATTGCTATTTGCTCAATAATTGCTTTGAATGAAATGCGCCTGGGCACTGCCGTATTATTTTTGCCGAGCGTGAATAAAGGTGTTGCGTCATTAGACGACCCCAGAGCTGAAGAGGACAAGGTGAGACTTACAGCCTTAGCTGTAGGGTTGGTGTGCCGTTCTTCATCACCCTGCCACAAACCTGGAACGTAACAGCGCTGTGTGGTGAGGGGATGGCAGGCCCTTAGAAAATGACCTCAACATGTTCAGGAAGAAAGTAATGGGAAAAATTAGTTTGACAAAAAGAAACAATTTGCTCAAAATTAAAGTTAAAATGCTGTAGAACTATGATTTTATTTGTCCTCTGAGCTTTCTGAGAAAAGAAGTCCAGGTTTTGTTTGTTTATTATTTTATCAGTTCTGTGTTTCTCTATTTTGCAATTGAAATTTTCCAACTGTACCTTTTCCAAGAGGACTCGAGACATATTTGTTTTGAAATTCCATTAGCCGACTAGTTAAATATAGTCTCTTTCTTTCCCCACTAATTTTATGGTCTTCCTACATCGTGCTCCGTGATGCTTGAGCTTGTGTATTATCCTGGCCTGAGGAGGACTACCGAGTGGTGCTAATGAAGATATTCAATACGACGGGGATGGATGGATTAGAAGAGGCGGCCAGGCCAACAGGCCCTGACAGGGCTGTTGTCTATACAAAGGCAGAGTCCTGAAAGGGTAAAGGAAGTGGAGGCGGCCCATTGTTCTCCACATTAAACACACACATTCTTGATGGACGGCAGCATTTACTGCTGTGTCCTCTTTTTTATTTTTTTATTTTTTTTGTTCTGTGCCTTTTTATCTCCATGTCTATTTTTGCATGACCACAGTATGACTGTATGAACAGCCATAATTTCAGTTTAAATGTTATACCTATTAAACGTTAAGGATTTCTGATTCAACAATATTCTCATGGTCTGCTGTTCTTTATTGTAATTTTTTAATGCATTTTCTCTTCTTTATAAATATAGCCTAACTATTTTCAGGCTTTTTGGAGTAGTGGCTTTTGTGAATGCTGTTTTCAGTTTTAACTGAAGATTTTTTCAAAGCAATTTGATTAAAAACAAAACGACTTGGAAATTTGGCTTATTGGTCTGTTCAGCAATTCTGGTCTGTTCATCTGGGTTACATTGCGCATAATTTTGGAATGAGGCTCAAAACCGAAGGATTGTGGGCTCAAGTGTTTTGGATTTTTCACAAATTACACATGGTCTTCGACCACATTACTAGCAGGGGCCCAGTGAATCAAGTTACTGAGCTTGACGCAAAGATTGTTGTTTTTTTTTTTTTTTGTTACATTGCCTAACTTCTTGCAGATGAGGTTGGTGCAAGCCATGTATTGAAAATAGTTTTCTTGCAAACAGTAAGATCAAGTGGCTGGGGGGGGGGGGTCGTGTGTTATTTGTCTTTGGTTGTAGTTGATGCTACATTTAAAACTGTCCTTTTAAATACCTATTGAAAGTACACTTATAAAAAGTAGTTGACCTTCTACTGTACATGCATGTACTGTACATTTCTTACATCAGTTTGTGATTACACTGATCGTACTGCCTATAAGTGACCAAAATTAGGATTGTTTGCTCATGTAGCAGCTGACCCCAACACACACACACACACACACACACACACTGCATACCACGGTGCACGTATCAGCAGGCATTTTTACATACATTGCAAAAAATGTTTTTACGTATACAACACGTTCATTACAAAGGAAATTCTAATTCACCTCTGCATTTACTTTTGCATCTAGCATTCGCTTGTCAAGTACAAAATTATTGCAATTTTGAAATGCCTTGTGTTCCGAGGCTGGTTATCTGTCTGCTTGGATATCTTAAAACCCAATTATTGCTTGTTTTACAGTACAGCACTGGTTTGTGCCAGCAAAGTATCCCTGATAATTTATTTACAATCTGAATATAAAGTTATACAGACTTCATCGGACTGTATTGCTGGCTTTGATTACACTGCTTTGTGTATTCCTTTTTCCTCTTTACTAAAGTAGGATGTCAGGCTTAACTTTCACCTCTTTCTGGTATTGATTAGAACTTTGAAGGAAGAAAACCCTTCAAAACAAAGGGCCGGCACGTTTATCTCATTGGCTGTTGGTCGCACTTTGTTTGAGTTTGAGATATCTGCCATTATGCGGGGATTTCCAGGGAAGGATTCTTCTCTCTTTTACAAAGCACTGACTTCACATGGAAGAGTCGGTGTCAGCCAGAGGGCTTTCCCCTGTGCTTCTTGCCTTGGTTAGACCAAATATCAGGTGATTTATCAGGTCTGTACTTTGACAAAGGATTGGATAGTGGCATGAACATGAACCGTACTGTGAAGGCGGATTTCCCCATGCGTCGGTGTAAGTTAAACCGGAAATGACACTAATGGATGTGCATCCAAAAAAATGGCATGAGGAAGTGTTTTTTATGTATTTATATATTTATTTATTTAGTTTTGATCAATAAAATATACACATCGTAAATGCTGATAATATATAACCAAAACTAGTTTGAATATTCATTGGCAGCACAAATGATAACTAGTTATGGTTTGATTTGTGTTTCACCTTGTGGGCTTTTTTTGTTTTTGAACCTGGTGTTTTTTCCAGATTTGTTTCCTGTTTGTGACAGACTTATAACGCTCATTCCCGACGCATTGTGATCTCTCGCCTGCCTAGCTCTCTATAGCCATATTTTTTTGTTTGTTCCGTACCAGTGATGACAAGTGGCAATAAATCTGTTTTCAGTTTTTCATTTTATGGATGTCTTTTATTTAAATAATTAATTCAACTGTTGATGCTGGGCACAATAATAAATTTACCCCAGCTGGAGATTGTTGATCTGAATGCCCAGTGACAGAAGTCAGTGCACGTTACTGCCAATATCCAGGGCTGCTATTAATAAGGCTACGCAATATATTAAAACCAGAAGCCTTATTTTTAGTGCACCTCTCCAGCTACTTTTCTATTCGGGATTGAGCTGTAGTTTTAAAAGATTGTTGGTAACAAGGAGCTGGAAGGTTTTGGCCTTCAGAAAGCAATGCACATTACCCTAATGAAGAAGCTGATGTTTTCCTTCATCTCCCGCTCTCTTCAGTGGGATCCCAGACAATGTCGGCTGAAAACACACATACATTAGGGCTCCATTAGATAAGAGGTGGTTAGAAGATGGAAAAAGAGTGTAGTATATAGAATAGCATTACTTCAAATCTTTTAATTTCTTGAGGGAATTAAACAAACTAGCTGATCTCATTGGCTAATCACGTAATTTTACGTTTCTCAGAGTTTCATTACCTAGAAGCAGGTTATTGGTAAGATTAATGACACCTTTGCCAGTCTTTTCTGGTAAGAAAGGTGCTGAGGCCAAAAAAAGAACATTCCGCAAGCCAAGGTTTTATTTAATTATGTGGTCTGTTAAGTTACTTAAAATGTGTGGCACCCATTTAAAAACGATGACCTAAGAATGTCATGTTGCTGAAATGTCTGTGAAGAATTGCTATTATAGAGACCAAGCTTTCCATTAAAAAACTTGACCTGTTTTTGTGTGTTCCGTAGTTCCCAAATGTGGAGCTTCAAATTGACAATTTTATCAAATAAAGCCTCTTTAGAAGCTATTAAAGCAGAGCTATGAGCAGAAGCACAGACGCTATCAAAACTCCGCTGGGCACAAACCGCTCTCTGTGACAGCTTAATCTGTGAAAGCTCCTGTCTCCCAGGGCACTAGGGCTGGCCAGAGGTAAGTTAGGCAGTTTAAAAATGGGCGTTTTCTAGCGGAGAATGAGAGAGACTTGAAAATAGTTGGCTGGTTCTCTTCTCCCTCAACTCCAATGCTTGTTAGGGATGACGACACACACACACACACACACATACACACCAGCGCACCAGCGTAGCAGGCGATTAGCCCAAACGGCTTTGGCGGCTCACTCTGATCTGCTGATAGGCCGAGTCTGTCTCTTGTGGCTCACTGTCCACCGCTAGCACTGCCTCTGGCCACACCACTCATCTTTAATGGGAGCTGAGAATCCAGCAGCATGCGAGCGGTGGAGCATCGCCAAACGCTAATGACAACCAGGCAGGGATATAGGCCAAGAGCAAGGACCCGTCAAAGGGTAGGGAGGGTAATGAGAAATGTGCAGTAAGGGGTGAACCAAGTGTAAAACCGTGGTTAAACAAAGTCGAAACTAAACTCTATCTACCTGGATGGTTCACTGTTGGCAGAGTAGACCCGTATGGCAATAGTGTTCTCAAAGGCCTCCAGATGTGGGGGATCGGGGGTTAGTGCACTTTGAAATCAATTGTGAATTGGAATGCCCTAACTTGTTCGTGCTAACAGGAAAGATATGGAGTTACTTTTGAGAGGCTGCTCACAACCTTCTCATTGATTAGAATTTAATCCGCTTATATGTTCACCGATAAGTTTCACTCTTTTGTGAATAAAAAAAAAAATATTTTGGTCATCAATTATTTTTCATCATCTTCCATAGCTCCAGTACAAAATGTTTTAACCGTTTCATTGGTTCAGCTCAGGGCCAGGCTACAATGTATAAATGAAATGCACATGGACTTGAAAAGTGAATTCTATGTGTAAATGGACCTATATTAACATTTCAGATTTTATTATATAATGTCTTTATTTTTGTGCTGAAGGAAATTAGGATATATAATATGTCTGTGTGTCTGTATATGTACACTATATGGACAAAAGTATTGGGCCACACCTCTTAATCATTGAATTCAGGTGTTTCATTTAGTCCAATTGCCACAGGTGTATAAAATCAAGCACCTAGCCATGCAGTCTGCCTTTACAAACATTTGTGAAAGAATGGGTCATTCTAAAGAGCTCACTGAGTTCTGGCATGGTACTGTAATAGGAAGTCAGTTCGTGAAATTTCTTCCCTCCTAGATATTCCACGATCAACTGTAAGTATATTATTATAAGGTATTATTGCAAAGTGGGAAGCATTTAGGAGCCACAGCAACTCCGATCACGTAAAGTCACAGTGCAGGGTCGCCGAGTGCCGAGGTGCAGAGTTCCAAACCTCCTCTGGCATTAACATCAGCACAAAAACTGTGCGCCGGGAGCTTCATGGCATGGGTTTCCATGGTCTAGCAGCTGTATGCAAGCCTTACATCACCAAGCACAATGCCAAGTGCCAGATGGAGTGGTGTAAAGTACGCTGCTACTGGACTCTGGAGCAGTGGAAACGTGTTCTGTGGCGTGATGAATCGCGCTTCTCTATCTGGTAGTCTGATGGACTTGTCTGGGTTTGGCGAATGCCAGGAGAATGTTTCCTGCCTGACTGCATTGTGCCAACTGTAAAGTTTGGTGGAGTAGGGTTAATGTTATGGGGTTGTTTTCTGGGGTTGGCCTAGGCCCCTTATTTCCACTGAAGGGAAATGTTAATTCCTCAGCTTACCAAGACATTTTGGAAAATTCTATGCTTCCAACTTTGTGGAAACAGTTTGGGGAAGGCCCTTTTCTGTTCCAGCATGACTGTGACCCAGTGCACAAAGCAAGGTCTGTCTGTCTTTCCCGGTAGCCTTGTATGCAAAAACTGATATTCCCGACATGAACTTTCCCATGTTTCTGTTTCCCTGTTCATTTTATCAAGAGTACAGAGTTTCACAAATGCACAAACTTTACTTTAATAATACACTAATGGGAGGTCCTTGGCAAAAATAGCAGGATGTGCTGGGATGCTGCAGGATAAAGGATCTTCAATAAGTGAAAAGTATGAACATAATGGACAGTCGATGAGATGATTAATTCTGCCAAGATATTGCTAAGGATTCTACTTGAAAATGTCATATAAACTATTATTTAATTGTCTTTCGTGTATTTTAAAATCAGTGTAGGTACCGATAGTGAAGTAAGGTTGCAGGGAGGTTAATTCTTAAATTTAAAATGTATGGTATTGTTAACCTTTTTTCCAGAAGTTATTTTGCAACAGTATAACGCATTGGTGTCTTGACTCAAATGCTGTAATGTTGAGTCAGAATAACGATGTGAAAACGATGTTGCCAGAGTTTCCAGAGTTTTTCGAATTTGTCGCTGTGGGGACAGCTAGCCCCATAAGCCCTTCGTTTCCCAGTCTTGACACTCACACTTTTGGATCAAGCAAAGTTGGTATTTGTGCATCTTGAATGATGGTGATGGTGTGAATTCCAACTGGCATGTAAGCCACATCTGTGGTAGTCACCGACTTGGTTATTGATAGTGAGTGTATTTTTTTTTTTATTTAGAAAAATTGCAGTTTTTACTGAACATCTGTTTTGGTCATTTCTCACAGTTAAAGTGAAGTAGCAAAGCTTTCCTGGTAATGTGATTTTTTTTTAAAAAAATTTTTTATTGGTGATTTAGATGTGGGTTTTTTCCTGAATGGAAAGCATGCTAAATTATACGATTTATATTCCATGCAAACACTACATGGCCTCATTTATTATTCTATATATGTATATGTATATGTTTTGTCAATCAGTAAGTATACATTCATGAGCTCTGACATGCCATATGGCGAATAAAAACATGTAAACTAATCAAATATTTAACAACCTACTGGGTATTTGCAGCCTGGTTCAGGATTTCAAGGCCACTTGATTATACAGTCTGTGGCTTAAACAGGAGTAGGGTGAACATGCGCACGCACACACACACATACACACAAACACGCATAAACAAACACATACATATGTATTAGTCTGACCTTTGGCCTTTTAACTCAATTTAGGGGAACATGTGGATTTTAACAGTAGAATTAGTGGTGTTCCCACTGCCCTTTGCATACATCCTTTTTCCATTTTAGAGCCCGTTTATTTCGGGGTCCTCTTTTAAATGGGTGCAGGACAACATTTTCCTACTGCGTTTTACCAGTGCTAACTTTCTTAATATGTTAATAGGATGTTACGAAGATTCCTGTTTATTTACACTGCAGGTTTTTAAGGGGAATTATCAATTTGTTAAAAATGTTTTAACTGCATAGGCAAAAGTTGCTGTGTAATACCAAATCTTGTTAGTCCCCTATACATTTGGCTCTTCAAGAAATTAAAACTTGATTGGGCATAGCAACAAGCGTACCTCCAGGCTGTGATTGCAACATTGACATTGAATTTTGCAGCTCTTTTGGTTTATACCTTTCAGTTCCCTTATGAGTGTTCCTGTTCACAATGTCCCTACTGTTAATAAACCTGTATAACCTGTTTGATGGTTCCTCAGCACGCCCTGATTCTCTCATGGTTTATAATCCGAAGGATATTACATTGTTTTAATGTATCCACCCGAGATTATATAAAATGTCTTTGCATGTTTATTTCTTTTCCTCTGACGCCAAACCTTTAGCCTAATGTATTAAACAGGCAGGACCAGCCGTGTTAAACTTGTGTTTTTTTTTTGTTTTTTTTGTGATCCGCATTTGTGTTTAAGAGGCCCTTCAGCCCCCACCCTCCCACAATGAAGTCAATAAATGAGTGCATTGTTCAGGGAACAGCTGGTAGCTTGGGATCCCTGGGATTCTGCTTCCCTTGTTATCTGAACAGTAAAATTGCTGCCATTTCCAGAAGGACATGTTTGGTCTTGCAACAGCAGTGCTGTAGCTGCTCCGTGGAACCCATTCAAAGGCCTAATCAGACACGCCCAATCCACAAAGCTTTTATGACTTTTTACACTATCGCTGTTTTACTATTTCAGCATGGTTTTACAGTGCTGCGGATTTTATATATATTGATTTGTCGAACCGCTGCATTGACAGCATTTGACTAAAGCAAACGGGGGAATTCTGACTTTAGGTTTTTGTCTTCCGGACATATTCCGGACGCTGCGGGAGGATGCCTTTTGACAGAGCGGCTGTGAATCTCCCGTGTTCGAGCGCTCTCAAAGGGCTGCCTGTCGCAGCTGGCGTCCATGCTTCTGGGTTTTTCTAAGTCTCTCATATTGGCCATGTCGTGGTTTCCGAAAGGTGCAATAAGGGCTGGCAGAGCAGTGTTGGGAGCGAGACAGTGGCTCACCAGAGCACACCCTCCCTGCCCATACTGGCGGTTTTATCCTGGAGCTATAGAGGGAGATGGGGGTGAAACAGAAAAAAAACTCGATACAGGTTCAACTGGGGGTAGCTGTTTAACCGGTCCTGTCTTTTGACCACGATGCTGTGTCTGTGCGGCTTTTACAAGACTGACATATATAGATCATTTCCTGTTGGCTATGATACGACCTGCCTAATCAGAGACCATTGTTCCATATATGCAAACAGTCGTTGTTTCTTCACAGCGTCTCCCCTGCTTGAACGGAAAACTGGCTTTTTCTTTTGAAAGCATCAATTTTCGTTATTGGTGAAGCAGTACTTATACTTCAGTTACAGTTCTCCAGTCTGTGAAACATAACAGAAAACATCCTCACGAAAATGCTGAGCAAAGAAGTTTTATTTATTTAGCTCCCGGAATGCTGTTTTTCACTGATTCTTGTATAGAAATGCAATATACAGGCCTGTCTCCCCATCACCGCATCAGGCAAAAGTAGGCTCTGCTTTCTCCTCCCCTTTGACATGGCATCCCAGCTGCTGTAGGCACTTGTGCCTGCCCAGGTCTCAGGAAACTTCTGATGCGTCAGATGCGGATGAACTCCGAATGGCAGAGCATATTCGAAACAGGCTGTCTGACATACTTTATCCCATAAATCACTTGGATTTATGGGATATTTGCTGGTTACTGAAACGACAGTATATCGTCCTAGCCTCTGTCTCGATGCTCCGTGGCTGTTCAGGGGTACCTCCACAGTTTTAATATGCTCTGCAAAAAAAAGCCCAATCCAACCTCTTTACCCCTTCTCCGTGAACCTGTGTAGGTTTAATTGGTCCTGCTATAAGTATAATACAACATGCAGCCTAACCTCTAAACAATGAGTCTGCGTAAAGGGGGAAAATACAAGTGAATTGTGTTGCGTAGTGAAGTTGAAGTAATTGGATGTTCGTTAAGCACAGGGATAGGATTAAGCCCCTCTGAGGGTAAACCACATGCACCATTCATGCCACTCTCCCCTGGGCCTCTCCACCTCCCCGCAGTTCCCTTTTATCCTCGCTCCTTCTTTAACCTGAAAGACACGCTGCCATCACAAAAAGAGAACAGCGGCGGTGAAAGTTGAGCATCAGCTGTATCGCGCCGCATCGCCGTTTTCAGAGCAACCCTGCCTCGGAGGTCAAAAAGGACTCCATTGTCGCACGGCACTGCACATAAGATATGGAGTGCAGATTTCCGTGCTTTTGACGATGCAGACGTCATCAGCCTTTGTTAGGGCTCCTCATGGACGTGCCCTTTTCCCTGAGGTGTGAGCACAGTGCTACTGAAAGAAGCAATAATAGCGCACAAATTCAATTCATGTTTTTACCATTTGTTTGTTAGAATCTTGGAATAAATCATTGTTACCTTAACTGACTTTTGTAGCATTTATCTTTACAAACACAAAAATTTTGGCTCTGTTTTTCCTACATAAACAGCTATAATGCTGTTTATGAAAACCCTCACGGCATGTGAATGTTTTGAGTATACTTAACTGGTGATGCTGACACAATGGTGAACTCCTGTGTTTCCGATTCGATATTGAGCTGTATGCAGGTCGCGATTGCCTGTTTGCAGGAGTCAAGGTGAGGTTGTGAAGAGCATATTGTGGCTCAGAAGGCCTGTGATATGAGTGGGTATTTATAGTGAATTTTCTTGCATCCGCCTGCCCACTGGTCATTCTTGTATTTAAAACAAATATCTGGCTCTCGATCAGAAGTCTGCAAGTGCAAAACGGAGAAGTAAAAGGAAAAGGAAAACAAATACCCACAGGGGTTTAAAACTATTCACCTTATTCAATATAAACATTCATAAAGGGACTTGTGCTACTGTGCTCCACCCCCACACACTATAGATCCCCCGATACGGAAGTCTGCTGCAAGTACTATCCTGTCAGGCTTTGCCAACACGACTTACAAAATGTCCTCATTTGTGAGCAATTACACTGAGATCTACTATCTGAGTCAACAGAATCCTTGGAGCTTAAGGCGGACACAGGTAAATCCTGTCCCATGAATGTAGTGCTGTTTACTATTGGAGAGGCAGCTTTGTTTGCTGTCAGACCCGAGCTTTGAACCCTGCATTAAAGCCAGCTGTGATGGTTAGGCCAGTGCCAAACCACAGGGCCATTTTCTGTCTGTAAAGTGGAGAAACAAACAGACCCTCATGCTGCCGCACACCTTGCACCAACTTGTCTGTGGGTGCGAACCTCAGCCAACGTGACCTTGAAGCTCTGAGCCGGCCCTTTTGAGTTTTATCAGCCAGAGTGCCAGACTGTGGGAGATGGAGAGCAGGCATCAGCTTTTCCAGCGTTGGCCCGCTCTCAGCGGGGGAGTGGAGGCATGTTAACTGGGTGAGACGCCGATTGTGGATTGAAGCCCGGACTTCCCGTGAAGGTGTCCTTCACAGGATGCTGATTTGTCATCACCAAGCATTGAAATCGCTGGGTTGCTTTGCCTGCCCTCAAAACTTTGTGCCTGCGTCTTCTTGCAATTATCCTGCGTTATTTGTTTTTTTTCTGAGGGGATCCCAGAATCTTCATGAGTTAAGGATGGAGATGAGGGGCTCTCATTCAACAGTTATTAAAGTGTGGTTGCACCTTTGTTTCATATGGTGAAATTCAGGGTACACCACTGCATTAGCATCGCACAAACTGTGAAGGCTTAACACAAACATACGTGTTGTGCTTTACTTTCAATAGAAAAAGACGGGGGGTCCACAGCGATGAAAACTCCCATTTTTGTTCTCGGTCACTCATTCATCTTGCCTTCCTGAATACCAAACAACACATCTTTCATCCAGCTGCTATATTAGTATTCTGAAAACACTGTGTGGTATTGAAAATTAAGCTCATCAGAGCCATAAGCTCGTGTTTTCTGCTTGTTTGTTTGTCATTTTCCCCACACAGTTTTATGGGCCTAACAGGGAGCTATTGTGCACAACAGCATACTATAGCCTTGATTGAGTAGATAGTTTATTATTTTATTTTTTTTTTAACAAAATTATTATATTACCTTCTCAGATTTGTAATTAAACGACAACGTATAGCTCAAAAACAAAGTATTTCTGTCACCTCTAATGGTTAAAGTGAGTTAAGGCAGTTTGGTAATTAAATGTGTTCGAAGTGTCCTACTCAGTGTTATGTGCCTATGCTGAGTTGTACCTTAGTGACACCTGCTAGCTTTAAGTTCGGTTTTCACATATGACCTGTTTGACCGAAGGATATTTTTTCCTCCTGAAGAGCCTGGACTCTCTCAGGGAAGTTTTCCCCCTAGCCACATATTGCACTTTCTGCTTCCTTCTCGCCGCCGAAGTGAAGACGGTTGTATTTCAATTGATGAGAATTTTGAGAGTGAGCTTTTACTTAGGCAAGTGTTTCCTGGTTGTGAAATAATTTAGCAATTTGGAAGAATGCCAAGGTTGGGTTGATGACTAATTTGAGGTTTGCTTTGGCATTTTAAGAGGGAGGATCCTTAAAGCCTGTCTATACATGTTTTCATTGTACTGCCGAACGTTGGTCTTCCAGGCAAAGTTTCTGTGTTCTGTCAGCACATTTGTTTGCTTTCTACTCTTTGATGACTGTTTGTTCTGTGAGGTAATGCTTCCCTGTGTCACAAAGCCACTGACATAAAATTTTCCGTGTTCGCCATGTTACCTACTGAAAACGGTAGGGTATTGTACTCAAATGCATACTGTTTTAAGCTTTAAAAATGTCTAATCATGTCAGCAAAAAATTTCTGCGATTCACTAGGCAATGCAATAGAAGGCTTCGTATGTTTAAACTGCTACGATAATGCATTGTTTTTCAAACATAATTTCTCCAGTATTTCTGATAAACGTTATTGGTACTAATAACATGAGAACTGTCAAATTTAATAGAGCCAGACATTTAAAAACATATTCTGTTTTTGTCTAGTGATACAAACTACTATTTGCATTTGTTATTGTTTCTAACAATAATCCAAATTGTATTTGTTAATCTTTAAACCTTACTGGTAAAACAGGCTAATCTTTAACAGCCCTGGCTTCGTTTAGTTTCACCCCAGAAACTGAAGTGTTTAACTTCTACTAAGGGAACTTTGTGGGAGATAAACTAAAACTTTGAATAAACAGCAATATTTCAGCATGTGCTCAGCGAGCCACAAACAATGGTAACAAAGTTGAATCAGCATATTTTTTAAATTTATTGTGTCGTTGATCACTGCACATCCTTTCTTCTTTGTGATGCAGCTGGCCCCATTGTTAGTGTATTTTAGAAAGGCCAAAGCAGGTGCTACAAAAGTAAAACAAGAAAATGCAAGTGATCTTAAGACGATGTTCAAACATTACACTCTGAAAGAGTTTCTTTTGATACTGCACATGTATGTGTTATCTTACTCAACATGACAGTGTCGTTTTAAACACATAAGGTGGACTGTGGTAAGGTGATGCTCTGTATAGGCCAAATTAAACTACACAATTCTTGTGGATAATTCATAGTGCATTGCATTAGCTTGGTTTAATCTGAATTATGCTACAAATATTTCCAAAACATTCAGCTGTTTGCTAGATTGTTATTGGTTAAAAATAAGGATTACAGAATTAAAACATAATGCATGAACATTTCTCCTTTTTAAGCTAGCCTTTCTAAAAATCAACCATAAGAGCTTGTCTAAATCAGTTATCAGTGGTAAACTGATGGCATGCGCACTGGGCCGAGCTTGGAGGAAGGTGGGCCGTGCGCTCTCTGGCTGTCCCACTTCTCTGACCTTAAAGCTTTTAATCAGCTCAGCCAGGGAGCTTGTCAATCCTGTCAAAGGATGAAAAGCTCCGCTCCATGGGGGAGGAGAGAGGGCAGTGAGAGGAAAGGGGGACCCGAGCATTACCGCACCTTTTTTCCGAGGGGGCGTCGCGCCGCTGGTAGTATTCCGCTGCAATTGTCAACTGTCCGTAGGGCCCACATCATCGGCCTTCACTGGCTCTTTGTGTCTTGAGCGTTGGTTAATTTCTGTGGGAGTATTCAGAGGGCCGCGTTTTGGAGTATCGATCGGGAAAGCGGTTTGAATTTTAATTTCAGTCTTGGCATCGTTTTCAAGGAAGGATGGCTCACACAAGACGCCAAGCCTGTACACTGGCTTTGAATTTCGATCATATTCCTCACATAAATCAAGAGGTTCTGTAATGGAAACACAGCTGACTGAGTGACAGTCACTGTGGCAGGTGATAATTAAGTCTGTGGATGTGTAAACGAGATTTACCCAACGCGTTTCAAAGCCACTGATCAATGGAAATGTACGGTGTAATTATATTTTCAAACATTTGCCATTTCTTCTGGATTCTTTTCTCTTTAGAACTGCCAACATATCGCCATATTCGCCAATCTCACCCAGAGTACCTTTTTTGGGGATTTGACCCTTTGGCTCCAGGTTCTGTCCTAAACTGGCAGGCCTGGTTTTTTCCCCTACCATTCATTGTTGACGGGGGAAAAAAAGTTCTGCTTGTTTTTGCACTTGATCATGTGTATTTGATCATATGTAATTTATATATATATGTATGTGTCCTCTATGCCTAGTCAGAAAACTGCTGAAAATCTATAAAAAAATAATATATATCTATATCTCTCATCAGCTGACTAAGATCTATCTGTCTAATCATTTTACTGCTGTGCTGTGTAATTATTGCAGCAGCTGCTGGAATTTATGATATGAGCAATGCCAGATATTGTAGATATTGCATGTCTAAATTGAACAAGTCCCAGAACTCGGTTTCTGACTGATAATCAGTCTCTCTCTCACACACACACACACACACACACACACACACACACACACACACACACACACACACACAGCAGAAACGGGAATAAAAAGTAAAGCCTTTGCTGAAAAATATTGCTGAAAAATAAAAGATGAATTCCTAAATTGATCCAAACGTGCTGCACCTTTCCTTTTGCACTGTCGTCCCAGGTGCATAAGATTTATTTTGTCAAATCATTTTCAAAGTAGTCTGCCATCCGGCAGCCCTGGCGGACTCTCTGTAGAGACCTGCGTATTAGTTGGCTGACAGATGTACTGCTGATGACTTTATCGCACAGAGTCCAGGATTCTCAGGACCGAATAAGCCTGAAGTCTTTTCCGTGGTTTTAAACAGTTTTTAATCCTTTAGGGCCATTTCCGCATTTCCGACAACATCCTGACGTTTTTTTTTTTTTTCAAGGAAATATCGAGAAAAAAACAAAACAGAATTTGTAATGGTTCAATACAGATATTCGAGATTAGAATTTGAAAAGGCTATGCAGAGCTGTAGCCTGCATGTGACCTACTCTGTTTGTTTATCCTTTATTTCCTGTTCAGGTTGTAAATACGTCAGATTAGACACCCAATGACTTTCTTAATTCTGCAAATGAGCAGTGGTGTTGGTTTAATTGTAAAACCATTCAAATGTAGCATACCGTATGTTTATTCTTAATGAAAGCTGGCCTGGCTTTGTGTTAGTATGTGCATGTGCACATGTGCGTGTCATCTGTGTCATCCTAGAGACATTCTGGGACGCAGGTGGTTGAAGCACTACTTCACCTTATTTAAATCATTGGAACCTTTAAGACTGTATCCTCAAGGCAGTTTTTCTTTTTTTTCTTTGACCATATGCCCTTAGTGTAATGACACTCACAATAGACCGGAGGAATGCTAAAGTTTATCTTACCGGTATTATGCTTAAAATATAGACCTTTATGAAATATTGATCAAATTTTTTATTTTATTTTTGTCTGCATTGATTTGAGTTTCTTTATTTTTTTTCGTTATATACAGTACACTGCCTTCTTAGACAGCCTAAATATCTAAAGACATCCGTGGGATTTAGTTGTACTTTGGATGTATAGGGTTTGTGTTTGCTAACCCTAAATTCAATTTGTTGTATCTGTATTACTCTGTTTGATGTGTGTGAAATGTAATGCATAGGATTTGTCAGTGTAATTTATTACAACATTAACTATAATAAAGGATATTCATGTCAGACATAGCAACAATTTTACCAAGTTAATACAAAGAAATACTTTTTAAAGTGTCTGTCTGAAGGAGAGGGGCTTTATAGGACTTTATGATGCGCAACGTCAGACACCTATTTGTGAGATTCTGAGGTTCTTAGAGGAAGAACCCGTTATCGATAGTCATTATTTCATAGTTCATGTTTTATTCATATTTCAGGGAATCAAGAATACGATAACAACCCAATACTTTTTAGTAGGTACGGCTGACGTGCATTTGCGACAGTATTTAAAAATAATAGTAAATAATTTATCCATTCATGCTTTTTCATTTATTGTCGGTTAACGGATGTATTGTGATTGGTTCCTCAAAGTGTGTGATAAATCTTACAAGGCACCATGTAACTGTAAAGTTAGTTATTGTGAATGTTATTTGGTATTTTCTGTTTGATAGTGTTCGGATTTAAAATTACACATGAAAGGGCCATTTTAAAATAAATAGCACGGTATGAAATATCCAACAGCCAGATTCTGTTATGCTACTGCACACATTTTCATCACTAACCTTGCAGCCCCGATGAAAGAGGGCAGATTTTGTTATGCTCGTTTGTATCTTTGTGACTTTCTCCCTAGTGCTGTTTTAGACACCATTTAATGTCTCTTGCTGCTGCTGCTGCAGGTGTCAGGGACCAACCTGTGCTTTTACTACTGCAAAGTAAAAGAGGGCGTCACTAAGTATTAGTGCTGGGAACGTAGCGGAACAGCAGATGATATCCGCACACAGCTGGAAATCACTTGAATCCAGCTCTTCAATATTCTGAGTGCAGTAATCCGCTTCGTGTCGCGAGGCTCTCTGACCTGCTGTGGAATTTCTCTTTACATGCTATGGCAAGCACACACACACACACACACTAACACACACTAACAAAAACAAAGCCAAGACTACTGCAGCCCGCTTATCCATCATCACAAAATGCTCTTTGTTTACGCCTGGTCGCTGCGCGTTACTTATTAATTTTTTGATTTCTATTTATCCTAGAATGTTAAGGTGTGCGTTCCATTATGTAGGAGAGGTTTTGTTGAAGGATTATTCGCCCCTTGATCTGAATACACAGAAAGACACAGAACTGGCTGAGGCGCCGTTCCGATTTCTCTCCAGCAAGTTGCTAATGTATTAGGTCGAAGGGAGTTTATTTTATGAGCAGTCGCTATTTAAACAGAGGCAGCCGTTCCACCTCTCACGGCCGGTGTGTTTATCCCTTCTCTTCCTCTGCCTTTGTGCAACTATTTAATTTGGGGGGTTTGGGGTGGCGATCTGTAAATTACCTAAATAAGGTTTTTACTGCATACATCCTGTAATAAAAACAAATACTTATAACCCAGAAAGTGTGTGCGTTTCTGTTTGCGTGTGTGTGCGTGCGTGCACTTTCACGTTACATGAAAGAAAGACAGGCATTTTATATCGTACAGGTTTGTTCTTGTAGAGTGCTCTGTGTGTCTGTTCATGTAAATGCATGTGTTTAGTTTTGTTTTGTTTTTTGATAGTCATCTTGGTTCCTGCTTCTGGGTGCATCAGCAGAGATGGCAACTCTGGCTGGCTTTGACCTGTTGTGGAAAAAATGCCATTGTCAGTTGATCAGTTTGGTGTACCTGGGTTATATTACGGATGGCAGACTGTAAAAACAGTGCAGGTTTTATGGCAATAACATGCTTTGTTCACTTCAGTGTACGCATTTGGTTTGGTCCAGTGGGTTGAAAAGAAGGCTCCACCATTTGGTCGGAAGACTGGGAGAAGGTAATGCCTAGTGGAGCGGCTAATACCATCATCTCTTTTTGTAGTCTGTAAAAACACTTTATTAGAATAGTTTTAGTTTTTAAAGATTTTTGATTTTCTGCCATCTTTTAATTTTTTTCCTCTGAGACTCTTTGCTCGCTTTGCCTTGCTATTTTCACTGCCCGGTATAATATACATATTTATGTTTAAATTAAACATTTTATTAATATGGAGTCATAATGCAACATGAATGTTTTACTGAATAACTGGTCCTCAAGAGTCCAGTCGTTTTATATGCTATCTTAAATCCATTGTGCCTGGGGTAATACAGGCACATGTTGATTACAGATAAGTAGAACAGTTCAGTGTTTTTGACGCAGAAAGTAAATGGAGTGTTTCAATAGATTGGATTGAATCCGCTTTCATTTCAAATTGTATGGTCGTAGTTCTCGACAATATCGGTCTCAATTGTCAGTGTCAATTGGTGGCTGTATTCATCCTGACTGGTCATTTTTACAATGTCAAATAAGGTGGTTACATTCTTTCTAACAGCAGATACAGCTTTCAGTGAAAAAACTAATAATAATAAAACTGCAAACGGTTTGCAGAATATGCTCATTGTCACTGCACAAAGGTGTTAAACGAATTGGCCAAATATTAGGCTCAAATAAGTAGATGACAACTCATTAACCCATAGCCGTTTCTTTTTAACTAGGGACCACCAAAAAGCCAGCTTCTGCACACGCACACTTGTAATGATTAACAAAGTAAAAACTGGCCCGCACCCCCTACTCCCTCCCCATGGGTGTTTTCTTCCTGGTTTCATGCGCCAGTGGCAGATGGCTCACTATCTAGTATCGGGGTGATGTCATCCAGTCGCCTGTGCTGTATTTGTTACCTAACTGAAACTGCAGCTTTCTTTGTTGTGATTTTTTTTTTTTAAGACTTTTTATTATATTTTCGAGGGGGGGGGGGGGGGTACTTGGTATGGTCTGAGGCAGGCTTTGTATGTGTGTCAGTGAGTTTTTTTCTTTGGTATGGCAGTTTTTTGGTAGTTGCTAGGGTTCCATGCTAAAAATGAGTAACTGCAGTACATCAAAGACAACCAGCTTGAGGCAATTCATCGCCCTCAACGTTTAAAATGCCCCCATGGAGGGAAACAGGCAGTTGTGTGGGATTCTGAGTTGTACCCGCCATTGCATCAGATGCTGGTTATATGGGGTTTGATTAGCTTGGCATTCAAAGCAATAGCACATTTGACATTAAATACATATTGATCAGCTAAATGAAGGAGCCAGTTTTGCTGTCTTTTAGGGTTTAAGGTTGTTGAAACTACAGCTATGGGCCATCTGTTCCACAAGCTTAGGGAGACTTGGTAGGTGGCTACTGTTTAACAAATGAGGGGACCGACTTCATGAGTCTGCAGGATTTTGGGCTAAAGTGCACTCTCAACAAAATGCACACAATGTTTCCTTCATGGTTCCTGGTCATATTAAACACGCACGCGCACATACACTCACACAGTAGCTGCCATGTCGTTTGATTACATTTTTAATTGCTCGCACTTCAAGACATATGCCCGATTTTATATAATCTTGTGGCTTGTAAGAATATACAGTGAAAGGGAACATGGGGCATTAACAATCGCTGGAACATTCCAGAAGGGTAAATTATCACGTCCATGCTACTGTAATAATAATAAGATAAAATAATTCACATATTTTTTTCAATATCCGTAAACTTCTAATTGGTACAGAAAAAAAGGTTCACCCAAACCCCTGATATGGATAAATTAATCCAACTTTAAGATAGACAATTTTTTATTTTATATGTATATCTGCATCCAATTTGATCATTTTTCTCATTCAAATGTTTCCCTTAATTTGGAGATGGGGCTGTTTCCAGGCGGTTTAAATAAAAGAAACAACATGAGCATGTCATTTGCTTGCGAACGAGCTGTAATAGATTCCAAGTGTGCTTGGCAATTATGCCTCTGATTTGCAGACCCCGAGGGCCCACGTAGTTCTCTTTAATATGCGAGTGCATCGAGAGGGCATTTTGGGTTGTCGCAGTCCTTGGAATAACAGCGTTCAGCTTATGGCACAGCAACTCGACATCCCGATGGGGATATCAGCCGCCTCTTATCCCTCCGCCCTGTAACTTTAAAGTCTAAACATTTCGACCGTGTACAGTAGCCACCGTGTCGCCGAGAAAGCCGGGGGTTTGGTGGATCATTATAACACATAATGAGGTTTGTTGAGACCGTCGCCCCAAGAGACTGGTTTTCCCTCAGAGCCGTCTCCTCTCCCTTTCCTGATTTAGAAGGGAGTGGGGAGCGGGGGGGTACTTGGTTTGGTCCCTAGGCAAGTCAACAGCCATGGCTTAAGCCTGGTTTTGGCCCTCCCCCCACCCTCCAGCTCCTCGTTTCCTTCATCTGCGACTCCATGGCACTCTAGCTATGAGCTCTAATTAAAGTTCCTCTTACTCGCAAAGAAGACTCCATTCCTTGAAAATGGAGGTGGGGGGTGGAGAAAGGCGTCTAGACCTTGTCAGAGGGAACTGTGTAATTAGACCAATTTCCTATCTTCCTTTGTGTGGGGCACTGTTTATTTCCAGCTCTCAGAATGAGTAACATAGGGCCCCAAGTTTGTACAGAGGGTTTTGGGTGGGGGGTGCATTTAATTTAATAATATATCTTCTTTTTTTTTGACTACTGTAACCTTATATTTAACTTAACAGCACACTCTCTGCAATTGTACTCAATTAATTATATTGGAAATAAAACATGCTTGCTTTTCTGAGAGATGCAGATTCCCCCCCACCCACCCCCCTGGGCACACACCCACTTGCCTGGGTCTGTGGTGTCTAGGAACACTGTTGTTTCCCCAAGGCAGAGAAGATTAGGTTGCCAACCTCTCCTGTCTGACTCAGTCAATCCATCCATCAGTCATCAATCCCTGAAGTGACTGCGAGGACCTGTGCAAAACGCTATGGTTCCAAACTCCTGACACGGTCACAAGATGGAAGCTTTTTCATCAGCCGGCCTCTCCAGGAGATCAAGTTTGAGTTTCTCCCGTATCTCCCCAGAGAGTGAGCTCAAAACATCAGCTGCTGGCATGTCCAAAGAAAAATAATATATAAGAACGCCTATTACATCTCGCCCAGTACGTGACATTAATGCAGTTTATTTACTTAGCAGATGCCCTTATTCAGGGTGTCTTGGATGACTGGCAATTCCACGCTTCACAGTTTCGTACAGCTGGATTCTTAATGAAGCAATTCATGTTAAGTGCCTGATTAAGAGCATACGAGATGCGCACTTCAATGAGTTTCAACTCACGACCTTTTGATCACGTGTTAAATTCCTTAACCCCTACTCGCCTCACCGTGTCTAGCCAAGTTGCCAGAAATCCTGGGGCAGAAAAGAAAAAAAAATCTGCACTCTTAGCTGATCTGACTACAGAATATTAAATGCAAATAATTAAGCCCTTTCTTAAATTAAAACTTTAAGTGTTTTTGTTTTTTAACAACAAAATATTTTAATTGTTGGACATGATGCTTTCAGATAAAATCTGAGGTTCAGTTAATATACAAAAGTTTTATTGTCCCATCTAATCCTGTGTCATAAAATCAGACATTTTTTAGGCTACTACTTAAAAGCCTTTTCTCCTGTTTTATGCAGGATTTGGAAGGATCCATACAGAGGACTTGCATGTTTGTGTTTTATGTTTCTCTGCTACTTGAGAGTGTTATCGAAATAAACACAATGATTGCCTTTGTCCAGGAAGCAGGACATTTCTTACGTGCTGAAACATGCATGTCTATGAGGTTAAAAGCAATGGCATGCTGTTTATCTGTTTGATAACAACACGTCGGTTACAGGTATACACAGCTGGAGGCTGTGCGTGTCACTATGTCAACCTCTCCCCTATTCTGGAATGCACTTCAGGGTACGCTTTGCTTGCGTGGACCCGGAATATATAACCCCTATAACCCCTTGGAATTTTATGTCTTAAAAGCTGGTTAAAAGCTGGTAAACAGCAATGGGGCGAAAAAGAGGAAATGAGGCTGATGTCTTAATATGTATTCTTAATATGTGGATTTGGAGGGAGAAGATTAACCTTGGCTGAGACACTGTGACATCTCAGACCCATGAGAACCTACAGGGCAGAATGTGGGCTTTTCAGTATGGAGCAGGGTGTGATTTTTAAGGGGGCAAAAGCAGGCCGGAAAGATCAGCAGAGATAGTGATCCGAGCCATGTGTCCAGCGGAGTACAACATTGGTCCACATTGCCAGCTTATTGGATTTGAGGGGAATCTTAATGTCTATCAGAGGAAGTATTGTGTTTGAAAGATCAGTTTTGTGGTGTAATGGTTTAGGGGTTGGACCTGTGAGCAGAAATTTAGGTTTGTGTCTGCACTAAAATCTCCAATGCTTTTGTGGGATATGAAATGGGTGACTGGTTCCATTGGTTTAGGGTTAGGGACTGTTTTTTTTTCCTCTTTTCCCCCCCTTTTTTTCCAGTTGTATCGAATTTGTATCGTATTGTGTCCATAGTCATCACATCACTGACATCTATAATACGTTACATTAATTTTTATATGTTGAGGGCCAAATCCAAGAGGTTTTGGTTCAGAGGTGGAATGCTTAATCTACTTGCTTTCAATAGTCACATTCTAGTGCTTCTCCTGTTCACTCCATGTATTTTAAATCGCCTGTCAGCTTACTCCCATTTGTGCATTGACCTGTGTTTCAGGTGAAAAGGCACAGATGGTGGAGATGGACCCTGTCAAGTCTGGCTACGTCGGCTCTCAGGTAGAGCTGCGCTGCTTGTTTGTCAATAGCAACCCTCCGGTGAAGATCTCCCAAGTCACCTGGCAGAAGTTACACAACGGCACCAAGCAGAACGTGGCCATCGCCAACCCCACCATGGGTGTGTCGGTGCTCTCGCCCTTCAAGGACCGTGTGACTTTCAAGCAGCCCGCTGTCCGGCACCGCACACCCTCCCTGGAGGACACCACTATCATCTTCTCCAACTTGCGGCTTTCCGACGAGGCTGCCTATATTTGCGAGTACACGACCTTCCCGGCAGGGAACCGCGAGAACATGGTCAACCTCACTGTCTTTGGTAATTAATATATCGGAAATGTCATTTCTAACTTCATGTTTAAAACACTTGACATATATTCATATTTAGTTTAATGGTTTAAAGTAGGGCTAGGCGATAAGGCAAAAAGTGTAAAATATTTCATATCAGTTGATATCGATAATTATCACGATAAGTGTCAAATCATTATTTCTTTCAAGTTTGAAGGCTGATTTTTGCTCCTGAGTGAAAGTTGAAGAAATTGTGGCTTTAAACTATTCTTAACGGTCAGAACATGACAAACACTTGCCAAACAGTGGATCATTTCACAAATCTGAGGTAGACCATTCAAAACAATTATAATGATAAAATCTTTTTTCAACCTAAAAATATGCATGAGTAAAATTAAGTAAAATCCTTTTTAGTCCTTTTTCCTCAACAAAATAAATATCTTCGTAGATTTAACGTGTTGCAAACTCCTGTTTCCGCTTCTTGCTGTTTGAGGTCTCCGTTCACCTCGGTTGCTTTGCGCTTCTGTGTTCTTTCGCTGCTCATAGACTTTGCTTTACAAACCCACGTGGCAAGTCTTTTTCGAAGACCTGGTGGGAGTAATGGTTTAATACCGTCACTTAATTGTTTGTCATTTACACTAAGACTGATACCAGCTAAAGGATCCAGCGTAATAGCTACATTGAATGCTCAGTAAGATATCAGAAAATCTCAAAACATGAATTCATTTATGATTTTCTATTGAACTGGGAATGTTTATTTGTTATTAGTGAGCTCTGCATCAAAAGTGTGTCTTTTAATTGGATTCAAATAATTGCCGTTGCAATGGGAAGGAAAATAAATACGTTGAAGTGCTCAATGCTAATACGCTTAATTTTTCTAATGTCTGACTTGGCAGTAAAATTTTAGTCAACAAAGGATCATCCAATACCTTTAATTTGAATTGTAAGTAAAGTGAGTCTTGTGTAATGACTGAATAAAGTGAGTAACCTTTCTTCGGTTTCTTGTCCACGATGTCCTCATCCATTGAGCTGGTCATGGGCACTGTGCTTTCTTCGGTGTCGCTCATTTCGCTTATTCCGCTCCAACAGCAAGCCTGCCAGCCACTGTGTCTGTAAACGGGCATACATCTATTCCTACGACATGATTGCCATTCGGCAGTTCGTGATTCAAATTAAGTTTATCGAACATTTGTTATATTTATATAGAGGAAAATAATATTGCGATAATTATTGTTATCGTTTTATTGCCCAGCCCTAGTTTAAAGTACACCGTGTCGGCGGAGGGGGAAAGCGGCGGTATAACCACAAGAGGCTTGACCAGCCTGCAGCAGGCTATTCAGGGGTGAGAGGAGTTGGGACACAGAGGGCATAGCTGCATTACAAGCTCAAAGCCCTTCTCTTCTATCACACTTCTCAGGCTTAACGGCAAGTTACTCTGCCAGCTCAAGTGAAACAGAAATCAATAAATGCACTCCAATTTATTTTCTGTGCATGATTTAATCAGGTGGTATTAAAGAATGGTAATCCTATTCTTTTGGACAGCGAAACACCAGCATAGTTTAACTAAGCTTTTTGAATAAAAAAAGCTGGATTCCGATTCTTATTGAGATCTAATTAGGCATCAGGTGCTGGTGATTTAATTTAAGTCTGCAAGGCAAAGCACTTGGTTTAAGGCCCCTGTTTCCAGCACAAGTCATCGACCCCTAAGTCGTGTTTGTCTCCAGAAGCAGTTGCCTTCTGTAAAGACTAGCCCACAAAGGATTTCTCTTGGACGTCGTTTTAGGCTTCCCTAATCCAGGTTGCCTGTTTTTCATTATTTACAATGACTAGAAAAGTTACAAATATTTCACCACAAAATAACTAATAGCACTCCCATTCAGGCATCAATTACATCAGATGAATTAAATGAATTGCCCCAACCGATAAATCTAAAGCTGAAAGAAGACATATCAGTATTATGATATGAAGTTGGGTACAATGGCTAATAAACACTTTTTGTCATAAGTCATAAGACACAATTCCACTGACTCTGTCAAAGAAAAGCTTTTACTTAGCTAATAACATAAGTCGCAAAAGTAGCACATTATCAGCAAAATGTAATGTTGCGGTTTAAGAATAATTTTTTCTGTTTCTCATTTGTGGCACCCAGCTCGACCCATGACCCGCATGACACTGTCCACACCGACCATAGTAGCGCGGGCGTCCAATCAAAAGACAACGGTGGCCACATGCCTGTCTGCCAATGGGAAGCCGCCTAGCGTGATCACGTGGGAGACGCAGGTGAAGGGCGAGGCTGACACCCAGGAGACCCGCAATGCCAACGGGACAGTCTCAGTGCGCAGCAACTACATGGTGGTGCCCAGCCGAGAGATCCACAAGCAGACGCTCACCTGCATCGTCTCCTACCACAACCAGTATATCAAGGACAGTGTTACTCTCAACGTTGAGTGTAAGATTAGTCACTGACCCTCAGTCAACAACCGCCATTGATAATATGATATACGCTAGCTAATTCAGAAATTAATTATGAAAGTAGTTTTAAAAAAACATAATAAAATCGTTTCTATATATAATTGAGAAAGATTGAGTAATGGATAATAAAGAAAAATATGTGTAATTCAGTTTCAGTTTAGGAGTATTGTTTAGGAGTTGTAAAACAGTTTTTTCTATAAATGTTATGACGAATGATTAGTAGACCTTAGAGATATATATATATATATATATATATATATATATGTGTGTATGTGTGTTTTTTCTAAAGATAGTAGCAAATAAATGGTATACTGTGCCACAAAGGAATTCCATGCATGCTGAATTCACTGGTCAACATGTGCAACAAAAGGGAAAGTGGCCTACTGATTGTGTCTTTCCTTTTCACAGATGAGCCGGAAGTCACAATTGAGGGTTTTGATGGGAACTGGTATCTGAACCGCCAGGACGTGCAGCTAACCTGCAATGCTGATGCCAACCCGCCTGTTTCTGTGTACCAATGGAAGCTGTAAGTACAACTCGGTATATATCATGTGGGTTGCTCATACAATGTTAATAATGGAAATAATTTAGTTTGAATTAAGTCAATCGGTTCCTAAAAGACAGCACAGTGCCTCTTCATTAAACTTTTCAGGGGCTTTTTTACCAAACAGGAATTGTGATGCAAGCGCATACATTGAAATGACAGAATTATTGTTAAATTAAAGGGATAAAAATTGCAAATGAACCCTGAGATATCCACGGATGAATGAAAAATTAGTTTGTCTGTTTTGACGGAGCTGCCCTACAATGCTTAAGCTTGATGTGTGAATAAATTATGGATTTGATAGAGTGTTACAGAGATTACTCCTACAGACATTTACAGGCAGCAGGAGGCTTAATAGCTGGGGCTCTTTGTATATGTTTGAAAAGCAAATGTAATGAAAGTAATTGACTGGTGTGGATCTATCCAGGTCGGCAGGGGTGGGGGGCAAAGAAATATAGTACTTGTTTATCTTACTATGCTGTGAACGTTGGTTAGGAAAAGACTTGCCACTGAACTCCGGGGGCTATCGATTAATACTTTTCTGAACTGCATCCCTTCAATCACAATGCATCGGTCGTTAGAAACTGAGAACAGAAAATCCCATGGAAGGAGATAATCTATGGGTATAGCTCCCCAAAGGGCAATATTAGAAAGAGAGGGAGGTAAGGGGAAGATGGTGATCGGAGATGATGAGGGCACAGCTCTGACAGATTGGAGGAGATGGCCATTGCAGAAACGGAAATGAGATGCCAAATCTGTTGTGACACTCCCCCTGGGCTGCTTTTTTGAGGTCATCAAAGGGCTGTTCTGACAGTGTGGCACAATCACAAAAACGTGCGTAGTCACATCTGTGCTTACCATACTCATTTGCCTTGCGCTTACAGACCAACACATGTGTGAATGCCAAATGTATGCACACTGTGTTTTTCAATCAGGTGATATATTCTGTATTTAGTTATGTTTTCATTCATTATGTATTATTTGACTGTTCAAAAATCACTGAATATATTGCTTTTTCAGAGTGGAAAAAAAAGGAAAAACAGCCAATTGAGAAAAACTGGAAATGTATTCCCTGACCCCAAAGGCAGTCAAAATAACTGGAAATTTACTCTATAGTAGACACTGTAACTCATCCCCAGGGCATGCAGGATCACCGAAAAAAAGAGACAGTCTTTAAAAAGAATCTCTAATTGCCAGGCAGAGGTACAAAATGGATGAGACAAGTATAAAGTAAATAAAAAAAAGAGAGCAGCAAAGTTGTCACTCCAAAAAATCAGGCATATATCCCATTCACACCCCGAACATCCAACGATTCTCTTGTCCTGGTGAAGTTCCAAACCATCACTAACGCTTTCCCCTCAGGTACAGGCCTGACTAAAGAAACAAGCTGCCTTTTATTCTGTAGCTGATTAACCAGTTCCTCCAGCTGTACTGATTTCACAGCTGAGGCCAATCTACCTAAGTTCAGGTAGAATAAGTCATTCAGGCAGGAGTTTCTCTCACTGCAAGTTGACCGATCTAACTTTCTTCTCACCGTTCCATTTTGTGTTTTGATTGTAATAGACGATAGATGATGTAACAAAAACTTCTCCCCACCGAGATTTAAGAAACGAATGCGTATACCTTCGACTGTATTAGTATTCTTCTTTCCTGTAATTACAGGGTCTGATCTTACTCCTGTGTCTTACAGCTTGAACGGCTCCATGCCTAACAACGTGGAGATCCGCAACAACACTCTGTTCTTCAAAGGGTCAGTCACGTACGAGCTGGCTGGCACGTATGTGTGCGACGCCACCAACAATGTCGGGACGCGCTCTGGGCTGGTGGTGGTCAACATTACAGGTAGGATGTGTCACCTTGCTGCTGCTTTGATCTGAGTTCACCTCATCAATGGTCCAGGTCTACAGTTGAACAGCTGTGACTTTGGAAATGTGATGCTAGGAATGTTAATGGTCCCTTCCTGGATAATTGTAGTTCCTTTTCAGAAGCAGTGAAATCAAAAGAAAAGGCGTTTGCAAACAAATTTACTGAAGTTATCTGGAGCACATTGCTTTAGAATTTACAATGTACAACCAAGCATCAAGCGTCGGGGGGGGGGGGGGGGGGGGGGGGGGGGGGGGGGGGGGGGGGGGGGGGGGGGGGGGGGGGAGGAGAAGGGGTGAGGGGGGGGGTGGGA
>JAOYSI010002062.1:1724-16430 GCA_025775065.1 Hiodon alosoides
ATTACTGAGTGTGTGTATGTGCACGTGTGATTACTGAGTGTGTGTGTGTGTCTGTGTGTGTAATTACTGAGTCTGTGTGTATGTGCACGTGTGATTACTGAGTCTGTGTGTGTGTCTGTGTGTGTAATTACTGAGTCTGTGTGTATGTGCACGTGTGATTACTGAGTGTGTGTATGTGCACGTGTGATTACTGAGTGTGTGTGTGTGTGTCTGTGTGTGTGATTACTGAGTCTGTGTGTGTGTCTGTGTGTGTGATTACTGAGTCTGTGTGTATGTGCACGTGTGATTACTGAGTCTGTGTGTGTGTCTGTGTGTGTGATTACTGAGTCTGTGTGTCTGTGATTACTGAGTCTGTGTGTATGTGCACGGGTGATTACTGAGTGTGTGTGTGTCTGTGTGTGTAATTACTGAGTGTGTGTATGTGCACGTGTGATTACTGAGTGTGTGTGTGTGTCTGTGTGTGTAATTACTGAGTCTGTGTGTATGTGCACGTGTGATTACTGTCTGTGTGTGTGATTACTGAGTCTGTGTGTATGTGCACGTGTGATTACTGAGTGTGTGTATGTGCACGTGTAATTACTGAGTCTGTGTGTATGTGCACGTGTGATTACTGAGTGTGTCTGTGTGTGTGATTACTGAGTCTGTGTGTATGTGCACGTGTGATTACTGAGTCTGTGTGTGTGTGCACGTGTGATTACTGAGTGTGTGTGTGTGTCTGTGTGTGTGATTACTGAGTGTGTGTGTGTGTCTGTGTGTGTGATTACTGAGTCTGTGTGTATGTGCACATGTGATTACTGAGTGTGTGTATGACGTCTCCACAGGTGTCGGATGTGTACTGGCTGGTGTTCCAGTCCATGTCCCTGGTGCCAGTGAAGGACTACGTCCCTTTCTCCTGGGTCACCATGGTGCAGGTCAAAGCTCACCACTTCCGCGCACTCTCCCACTACTATGCAGCGGTGGCCCTGTGCGACTTCGCCTGTGAGTTTTAGACACGTGTGTGTGCTGCCCCCTGCAGTCCACAGAGAAGAATGACAGTGCGTGTGTCATTGTGGTTTAGAGTATCTGCAGCCCATCTGATACTTTAGCCCAACACTTTTAACAACTGCATCCACGAAAATGCTGCCCTCTCATAATGGCGTAATCTCATATGAAGTTTGTCGCCCCCTAGTGTCCACGGAGCAGGAGAGCGCGGCAGACGAGAGGGCCCTGCTGCAGTTCCATGTGACCGTGCCAGTGGGGGCTCCCCTGAGCGAGGTGCTCAGAGACCCCGAGGAGAGGCGCAAGTTGGGTGAGGAGGCCCAAAATGTGCAGCGACTCGTGTTTAAACCGTGTGTGTGAATGGAGGTGATGTGTGTTCGTAAAGCGGCTGCACTCTCTCTCTCCTCCTCACATGTATGCGTCTCACCTGTCAAAATGCACCTTTGCCCAGGCAAAGCCCACCTGCGACGGGCGGTGATCCGACACGAGGAGGCCATGAGGATACACGGGCTGTGTAAGATCCTGCGGAAGATGGACATCCTGCAGGAGGTGCTGACCTTCGTACACAAGCGCTCGCTCGACAAGTACTCCGAGATCGACCGCGAGGACGACTTCTTCGAGACAGCCGAGGCCCCAGACATCAAAGGTGTGTGCCAGTGCGTGAGTGTGCCAGTGCGCGTGCCTGTAAGTGTGTGCGTGCCAGTGCGTGTGCCTGTAAGTGTGCCTGTAAGTGTGCCAGTGCGCGTGCCAGTGCGCGTGCCAGTGCGCGTGCAGATCCATGTTTAGGGGTGGCTATGTCTGTTTTCTGCAGCACAGACGACCAGGGTTGAGTAGCCCTGCTGTCTTGGTCTTATTAAAGTTAAATCAAACTTCACAGTCTTTTCTCTGTCCTGTCTGTCACTAAATTACTGTCAGAAAGCCTTTCTTATGTCAAACACAGTACTTTAAGAGGACAGCCAATGGGAGCGGAAGCTTTAAAGAGAAGAGCCAATAGAAGGAATGTGGGTGGACCAATGCTGAACGCAGTGTTTTCCCCGAGCGGCTTCCCTCACAGCTTGACCCTTCTCTGTCGCAGCTAAAACGCATCAAAAGCCAGACGTAAAGGCCCCCGACTTCTCCCAGGTGCGAGTGACGGACATCTTTCACCGCCTGGTAAGTGCCTGGTGCCGCCTGCTCCCGTGTGGGGTCGGAGTTGCGGCCGCCTTCACAACACGCTCCATTCAGTGACCCACTTACACCTTCTCCTTTTAAAAGTCATCATTATAATTTGTTATAATTATGTAAGCTACTCTGGTCCTTTGTTGCGAGACGTGTTTGGGAGGCCGCCGTTTGTTGCCATGACTACAGATCAGCGTTTTGCTTTTGGAGCCCTACTGACCTCGACCCGCCGACCCCCATCCCCTCCCTAGGGTCCTCTCTCTGTGTTCTCTGCGAAAAACCGGTGGGGCCCCCAGCGCTCTGTACGGCTGATGAGGGGCGAGGGTGGCCTGGGGCTCACGCTGAGGGGAGACTCGCCCGTCCTGGTTGCCGGAGTGGTGCCAGAAGGCTGCGCTGCGGTAAACTTCGTCTGCTGCCCTGTATCTTCATAAAACCAACATGACCACAATCCCCTGTATCTTCATAAAACCAACATGACCACAATCCCCTGCATCTTCATAAAACCAACATGACCACAATCCCCTGCATCTTCATAAAACCAACACGACCACAATCACCTGCATCTTCATAAAACCAACATGACCACAATCACCTGCATCTTCATAAAACCAACACGACCACAATCCCCTGCATCTTCATAAAACCAACACGACCACAATCTCCTGCATCTTCATAAAACCAACACGACCACAATCTCCTGCATCTTCATAAAACCAACACGACCACAATCACCTGTATCTTCATAAAACCAACATGACCACAATCCCCTGTATCTTCATAAAACCAACACGACCACAATCCCCTGTATCTTCAGAAAACCCACACAACCACAATCACCTGTATCTTCAGAAAACCCACACGACCACAATCCCCTGCTCCTCATAAAACCCACATGGTCTAGGTCCGCTGAAAGAGCCTGTGTGGCCCGCCCTTCTCGCCCCATAGCGGTGTATAATCGTGGTTCTGATTTTGTGTGGGTGTGTATCCAGTCTGAAGACCTGAGATCACCATGGCAACGGCCAGGGTTGAGTGGCCCTGCTGTAAACTGTGTGTGTCCTTCACAGGTGGCGGGACTTCGGGAGGGAGACTACATCGTGTCCTTGAACGGGACGGACTGCAAGTGGGCGAAGCACGTGGAGGTTGTGCAAGCTCTGAAGAACTGCGGCGACGCGGGCGTAGAGCTGGGCGTGGTCACGCTGCTATCCTCCGAGCTACAGGTACCCGCACAGACCTGCCCTCAGTCTTTGTGTTGAGGTGTGGCCTGATGATCCAGGAGAGTATAGCCCCCCCCGCTATGTGTTAACGCATGTCGGATTCTGTACCGCTGATGAAAGCTTCTTGCTGAGTGAAGAATGGCGTCCAGGTTTCCGACCTCTGTCCGTCTCTCTCTGTGTCGAGGTGGAGAGGAGGTCAGCGCTGCTGCCCCCGAGTGGCGACAAGGAGAACGCCGTCCGCCCGCGTAACCCGGGCAACACCAAGGGGCGTGCCTCCGGCTCCCTGCTCACCTGGAACAGGAAGAAGAGCGGGGCGGTCTCCAAGAAACTGGGTAGCACCTTCAGCCTCTCCTTCGGAAACCTGCGGGACGGCGAGGCCATGTACTGAGAGCAGGCTCTCCACACTTTACCCTGAGCAGAACTGAGAGACAGCAGCAGGATGAAGGTTAGCGCAGTTCCTGTAGTCGGAGAAAAGTGTGCCCCCGCGCTACAGAGAGGAAGGTGGATACGGTGATATCGGTTAGCAAACCCACCTGGCGGCGCTCGCCGTAGGTGGCTGCTGTGGCATTCCAACACTCGCCACCAGGCGGTGCTGCTCTACCGCGACAACTGAGCACAGTGGTAGCGTTGCGCGTTTGCTGAAGCAGTTTGCTGTATCTGGCCGTTAGAACGTGGCCTCGTGTGGGATGTCCTCGCTGCCTGGGGTGGATGCAGTACGTGTTCTCATTCGGAATAATTGCTCACCCGCTGCAGAAGATTCTGCGATTCTAGAGCTCGACTCGGGATGCCAGAGTTCCAGGTGGACCGATTTTCCGCAAATCAAATGGCACTTTTTGACCTGTCCATATGTTCTGCAACTGTGGTGCCGTGCCCTGATAAAGTAGACTGACAGTGGATCTGAAGCCCTGGTTTGGCTGACGGGCCAGGCTCCGAAACACCAGAACCACAAACTGCTGGACTGGGGCTGATTTCCGTTTGTCCTAAGGGTGTTCAGTTTAACGAATGACTGGAAACCTGAGTTAAAGGACTGACCCAACCGGCATGAAACTTTAAAAAAAATGTCTGTTTTTCTTGTTTTTTGTTACTTCAGTGGCCTTCCGGTTGATGCCAACATAGGGGCTTGTAGAAGTGTAGAGGTACCTTAAATTCTTGTATGTGGGAGTAGGGTTCAAATACAGGGCAGATCTGTAATTGTTTCCTGTGTCCTCTGGGTGGTGCACTTTCTTGTAAATGGGAATGTTTTTGTTGCCTTTAAACACTCGGACACCCGAGATTACACCATGAATTTATTGGTCAACGTGAGGCCTCCGTTGTGTAACTGGCATCCGTTACACAACCATGGTCTAGAGTAGTGGAGTAAATCGGTGTGATGGTGCTTTTAATCGTGGTGGTAACAGAACAGCCGCAATCCGTGTCGGAGACATTGTGCAGGTAACTGAAGTTCCCACCATTCCTTCTGTCTTGATGGTACTTCCTGGCACCGCACCAGGTTTCCAGTGGTTAAATGTGTTAGCTCGTGTGTTCTGTCCAGTCTTCCCCCATACAGCAGGAAGCAGTGGCATTCTCGTGAGGCCACGCCCGAGTCCCCGGTGCGACCTGAAGGGTCAAGAAAGAAAAACACCCAGCGAGTGACTGAACCCGGCGTTGGCAGAATTCATCCCTCCCCCGAGTGGTACCGCCTTGACTCGGAAACAAGCAGGTTGGGAGAGTTTGGCTGTGTCTCCTGTGTGGGTCACCGTGCCCTTGAGAAACGCTCTCGTTGCAGGTGTTCAGTGGGAATCTCTCAATCTCTCAGGCTTGCACGAGGTAATGCACTCAGGTCCGTTGTAAGAGAAATTTAAGTTTTTAGAACTTTTTTTTTTTTGCTTTTTATTTTTTTATGGGAACCGTTTCTTGCCGCAAACTTTGTAGTGGTGTGTAAAAATGAATAAATTAAACAAAAATTCGTTTTCGGTTGGACTTAGTTGTTGATACCTTTTCAGCACAGTTCGATTGAGGTTTGAAACAGTGGGATTTAACCTATACATTCCTTCCTAGGCACTCCCACACCGTCCCACACATGCATTCAACTCGCTCACCGATTGTCGCTGAGACAGGTTGTGCCTAAGTTTTGCCACAGGAGGGCGCTTAAACACAGACCGTGCGCACGTAACGCAATGAATTACGTTCTGGCTAGTTTAGAAATGCCCTGTGGTCAATGACTCCTGCAAGCTGGATTTTAGCGGCCCTTCTGTGATGTCTGGTGAAGGTCATGAGCTTGAGGACTCTATTTCCAGAAGATTCTAGAAGATTCTCGCTCTCTTTAGTGCCTAATGAAGTTGCAATGCTTTTACACAATGTCACTGAAAATAGTGGTATGAGTTGGTCTCACAAAATTGGCAGAATCAAGGTGTCGGCGGTAGAGACGAGTATTTGCACGCGCACACGAACACAGACATAAGTTGAGCTCTATTCCAAGTCTGTAGCCCTGTAAAGAAACTGTGTGTGTGTGTGTTTGTTTTTGGGGGGTACTTGAGGTTAGGGCGTAGGTGGAGGAGTGCACAGGGTGAAAGATTTGACTAATGCATTCCTGTCGCGTCAAAGCTGTCGCACAGCGCCACTGCCGCACTGAGGGCTGAGGGCCGTTGACAGCCACGTGCATTATTCAGGCTAGTCCACCAGTTCATTACACACCTGAGAGTTGGAACGGGGGGCGGGGGGATGAGTGATGGAGCTAAAGAACCGCGATGAGAGAGGGAGAGGGAGCAAGTGCACAGGTGTACTTGGAGAACGCAGGAAAGTCGGGTCCAGCGGCAAAAACGCTGATCCCCTGACGGGGACAACAAACAGAACAGCGGCCCGAACAAGTGCTGTGTTGCTTATCCTGTTGGGGGTGGGGGTGGGGGGCACCCCAGGGAAGGCGATCCCGCTTGGCTGTCAGAGGAAAGACACAAAGTACATACATAGTAAGCGTCCATGTTCACATTTAGGCCCTCGTTGGACTTTATTATGTTTGCAGAAAATATAATAAAATCACACATATTTACAATACACGCACATCATTTGAGTATTTTCATGTACTTTATATTCGTGGCACAATTGACCTTTTTCTAAAGGCAAACTCTCTGGCTGTTTTTGCACTGCTAGCTGTGTTTATTAACCAATCAAACACAGAGAAAGCAGTGAACGCAGGAGAGGGCGATACTCAATCTGTCCTGAAAAACATGCACAATCTGAACCCAGGACATGGTAAATGGGAGGGAGGCAGGAAGGCCGGTTTCTTTTGGCCGTGGGTCTCCCTCCTAATGGCGTATTATAATGGCCTCGGGTCTTGCCAAGGCGCCGTTTCCCACAATCCCCCGGGGCGCCTCGCCCCCGCGGGGGAGTCATCCGGCTACTGATATTGCACACGTTGAGCTTTTATTCATTCATTCGCTTATAGGATGCACTTAGCGCCGAGAACGCTTTGGCTGTGTCTCCCACCTGTGCGGTTGGATCTGATGGAGAGACGCCGGGGAGCTCATTGATCCGGCGCCGTCCACCTGCCCGCACCGCTGTCCCGTGTCCGGAGCCCTGTGGGACAGGGCGTGAACCTCTCCCCCAACTGAGAGAGCACACCCTGAAAGGTCCTCAGCCCTCCACCCAGACCACTCAACAAGACCTCTTCAAGACTTCCGTTTTATTTCAATTGCAGTCGGTCACCAAAGGCGCTCACCCGAGTGCAGACTGAGCCCTCTGAGCAGGAGTTTTCCTGTTTGAAACCAGGGCATATCATTTGCCGATTATGACCGGGAAAGCATAAATACATACCTGCCTGCCTACCAAACACCCAGAGAGCATTTTGAGGATGTCTTGCTATTTGGTTGTATAGGTCTGTGTTCATGTCCACTTGACTAGATAAACCGCTGGACCAGGCTCTTGGTCGGCAGTCCAAAGGAAATCTTTTGCACAAAAAAATCCCAGACTAACTAGACAGACCGTTTCGTAGATTAAGTCCCCTTCCTTTTTCAATGTTTGTCTCCGACAAATCAAAAAGCCATCTAGGGGTCTCAGAAGTCTCAATAATGGTGGGCCGCGGGTGAAGATTTGTGGGTTAAGTGTTGTGTTTCCACTAGGGGGCGATGTGCACGAGGACACTGGCCAAAAAGTTATAACCAGAGCAAAGGTTTCCCACTCGGGCAATCAAGAAAGGGGACAGAGAGAGAATAAGGGAAATGTTCTCTATTGGATTAGTAGCCTTTTTCTTGCCTACTCAATTACACAACATCTGTGCATAGATATTGGGCCTATTTCTTCTCATTTCTATCAATTATCAGAGATTCTTGTTTTTGTGCTTCTACGATTAAATCCTTTAAGATGTAGCCATTTTGCTGTAATATCTTAATGAAGTTAATTGATTGGAACTACAGGATAGGATGAAACAATACAATGATCTTAAGGGTAGCGTTACACCAAGCAATTTACATGGAACTTTTATTGCGTGTAAATTGCTTTGCGTAACGCCAGCTTTAGAATCTTGAGACGGGAACCTGGCAACCTGGGACATTATGGCTTCCATGGCAACGCTGACAATCCTCTCAGCGCCTGACTATTATCTCCATTTATTGTTATTTCCCAGACCACGTGTGTGTGTGTGTGTGTGCGTTTGCCTGCGTGTTTGTGCTAGTAGGTGCGTGCTCTCTTTGCATTTAAACCTGTAAGTGACCCTTGAACCCCCACCCCGCCGCACGCAACCCTTTCATCTGATCGTTCGGTTCATTACATCATATTTCTTGGTTCATGCTGACGGAGAAAGAACCCGGCCGGCTACCACAGGAGCCACTTATCTCAAATGTGTTGTATTTTTTTTCCCCCCTCTCGTAAATCTAATGGGAAGTTTATAACTCTCTGTCTCGGCTCCCCAGCGAACTGCTCTCGTTTACCTCTTGGAGACAATCGTTGCCCAATCTGTAATCAATGCTCAGAGTGGCTGAGTTACTGGTGAGACAGTGGCGGTGTGTCACAACATTGGGCAGAACTAATCAGGGGGCCTTGGTGTGCGTGTCAATATTTTCATAAATAATGAAACTCAAAGTACATTAACTGTTTTAGAATGTACAACTTACAACGCAAAATCGAGACAGTCTAGTATATTATACAGTGGGCTTAACAACGTCTATAATTCTACAAAATATGTGTACTGTTATTTATTTTTTTGTGACTGTGGGACCATTTTTTTTTGTATATATAGTGATATATACAAAATAATAAATGGGAATGCTAAATGCCTACAACACTGGGTAGCCATTGTTGGAGAACTAAGTGCTTAACTAGAGGGTAGGGAAGAGAGGATTCTGGACCCATAAAGCTGTACAAAGCCACTGAGGGACCAGCTTTATGAACGGATCGAAGTCCACTGCATAATGCTGCCTACAGGGCAAACGTGTAATTCAACCCCATATACAGCAGACAAGGACACTCACTCACCATCAGGTTTCCCTCCACTGGCTTTTTACCTTTCTCTGATTTCTTTTTTCTCCTCAATGTCCATCCATCTGTTAGCCCCCCCCACCATCCCTCCTTTCTCTCACTCTCTTTGTTATAGAGGGCCCCGTCAAAATATATATTTTATGCTCTGTTGTGGAGGCTTTTACCATAAATTATAAAGAAACACTAAAGCTCGCCATTGAGGGACAGATGTTATTTTTTTACTTAAGAAGGGGCCTGTTGTATAATTCAAAAGTGGTACGGTCCGGTGTAGAATAAATAAATAAACAAACAAACAAACACACACACACACGCACGGCAGTCTTTTGTCCCTGCTGCCGACAGCGGGGGCCTGTTTTAAAGTCTGACACTGTACCCGTGTCCTGTCTTTATGTGTGGGAAAATCCTGTGTGGGTCAGCAGGGAGCCCGGGCTGTGGGCGAAACCACACACCTAGAACCCAACGGTTTTCGCGCACAAGAGGGAAGAACATCTTTCGGCCTTTAGGATTAACCAAACGGCAAAGACATCAGTTTGCTTGGTAGGACGGGCTGCGTGGATTTGTCAAACCTCCACCCGAAACGACTTCTGTCCCCATGAAGACCCACCGTTCTAAGTGTGTGGTGGTCAGCCGTCACTCTGTGGTTCGGGGACGCTGTGACGGTTCTGCATCAGGGCGGCACAGGAGTCGATGCTCGGGCATAAATCTTTAACACTAAAACCTCCAGGCTGTCTCTGTCCATCAAAGGTTTTCCCTTCATTATTTAAATCAGGTCGCAGGAAATGCTGTTGGCCACCACTGCCTTGAGTTTCCAAAATAACGATCTGGGACACAGAGATCGCTAACCGCTAATTTTGACATTACACCTGTTCACCACATCACCCCTTGACATCACATGGCCATTCATACCTAACATTCGGCCCTCGGAATCTCCAGGAAGGAGTGCCAGAGTCACTCCAACTGTCAAACAAGGGTGCACCAAAGTATGTTCCACACAATAGTGATTTCAGTCATCCCCTGTTGCCCATCTGTGCTCCAACGCCCCCGTCTCACTTTTGTCCCGGGCCTCCATGGGACAGAGGTGAAGATGACTCCCTTTTGGGGATTATTTGCGGTGGCTGAGCAGTGGAGGTATCCCAGGTCTTCGAGAGACAGAGCACATAAAATGTGCATGAGCCTGTCTGTCTAGGAATGAGATGCCCCAACCACACCTTCCCGTTAGAGTTTGAGTGACGTGATGCCGGGGTTGGGGGAGGTGGCGGCCTACCTAGCAGGCTCTGTTATTTACCGCAGAAGCGACTAATGAACTCTCTGGTGTGGGCATGTCCCTGCTCCATAAGTGACAGAGCCATACTGTAGTGGGACACAGAGATACTGGATACAGTGGAGAGCGACTTGGCAGTCCCCCCCCCCCCCCCATAAGCAGCATATCACTCTCATTCCTATTGCGTTTCCAGTTTTTTGACACACACACACACCGATACAAATTTGTGATGATGTGCTTCCAACATTTTCAGTGTGGTCAGATCCAAAGGTGCTGAACATTCCTGAGTCTGAACCTGCACTAAACAGGTTCCCGGTAAATAGCTGTCTTTTGGTTGCAGAGCGGTACTGTTTTTAGCGGTAGGTCCGTCAGCAGGCTTCTCATTTGCTGGAAGTTGAGTCAAAGCTCTAGTAACTTGTGCTTGGTACTGTGGTGCGTTTAAAATTTTAGAACTTTTAACGACAGTGTTGTTTCCCCCAACAGAACTGCCACACCGAAAGGGCGAAGGGTCGAACAGCCGGATCACAGAAGGTGTAACAAGGCGTGAACCGTAAAGAAGGACGCCCAGCTTCCGGTTCAGTACACGGCAGCTGCTCAGAGCCATGCTTGCCGTAATTACAGAGTTTTGAATATGATTTATTCATCCACGCGGGCTGGCACTTTTCTTCAGCCCACGCTGCAACCAGCCTCTGATTCAGTTTTCTTTATTACGAACCAGTGCTTCCGTTTCGTTGCGCAAACCCAAAAACGAAGTGTAGCTTTAAAAAAAAAAAAAACCCCGTTGTCGCGCATCTCACGCCAGCAGCATCGAGCTCCTCATCCCCGAGGCGTGACTGGCTGACTCCTAGATACTAAAAGTTGCTAGAATTCACTCACGCTTGTAAAATATATTAAAAACAACAAACACGTGGATGACATACATTAAAATACCACGATGAACAACAGTTGTTTTCCAATTGTTTTTACCCTACACACAACCGCAGTCACCGCGGTAAGATTGAGCTCCAGCGATAGCCTACATGGGATCATCTCCTAACTGCCAACTGGAACAACCATGTGTTAATTAAATTTTAAAAGTTGGATAAATACAAGATATCACTGCAGTATAATGCTAATACATGTAAAACCCCAAATAATATGAACAGCTTTGAACCCAATTCTAAAATGTTGACATTATTTTCAATAATTACACTAGCAATACCTTGTCTATATCAATTTATGCGATATAAAAAATTAACCGTTTATGAATCGCCGGTGTTGACAGGGAACACCGTCAAGGGAGTGTTTACAAAGCACGGCGACGAATCGCGAGGTTGCCACTGCGCTGCGCTGACGTTCTGTGTTTCCAGGTATGATAGACTTGTGTCATGTTGTATTAATTAGTACAGAAAATTTGTCCCAAAAAAACACCTTTCACGTGAACAATAAACACTGTAATAATTTTGCTGGTTAAACGTTTCTAAGAGGAGGGTGAAGTAATTATTTGGTAATTTATCTATTTCTCATCTTTAAATTTAATCGGCGTAGTCCATCATCCTGCTAGCATCGTAAATTTTAAATCGTGGCTTTGCAAGTTTTATTTTTTATTTTCCTCATATCGCATCTGCAAGTTACTATGAATAGATAAATAAATAAACTATTAATTAAAAAAATTAAAAACGTTATCAAATATACTGGCCTTCCTTTTTACATGACTGTTATGCTATTACTACTCATTCTGCAACTATTAACAACAACAATAATAATGTGAATAATCTCATTATAAAGTATGTGCAAAACAATATAGTCAAAATTAAACATAATCTGGGGATTTACAGTTTCACTTTCTCCAATTGACAGCTTTATCGTGTTAAAAGGGAAAAACGATATTGTTACATTTTTAATTACTGACAACTAGAATCCACTTTACAAATGATTTACCACCTAATTTAATATTCCCAGCTGACCATAAAAATTTCGAGCAATCAAAAACAATTAAGAATGAGACAACTTTCGTGTTAATAGTTATGGTAATTTATTTCGCTTGAATTCATCGATGATTATTTGTACACTGTTTTGAATTATATTATTTGTCAACTGATTGGTTTAAATAAATGCACCCTTAAATGTCCTTGGAGACTAAAGGTTGGATTGATATAAATTAAAAGAGGTATTTAACAAAGTATTGTGATGAAAACGTGGACCAAACGTTCAAAAGTGAAATTAACTTGACAGCCAATGCCGGCGTAGAAGAAACAGGTTTTGAGGTAAGAGTCGAAAGTGCTTTTCTGTTTGTCGACCGTTGTCCTATACGATTGTACACTGTAATTTAAACGGTCCGCCAGACAAGGGCGCTGTTCACAAAGGAACGGAACAATTGACAAACGAACGTTTGTCTTTTTTTTATTTATAAAACGGAAAATAACTGAATGCCACAAAGATCTAGACCATGGCAATTGCTATCGAAAGTTTATCTGCTTGGTTTTGAGTAATGTTTGCTGAATGCATTATCTGCATAAAAAATAAATATACTCGTCAAAACAAATACGATGATATTGCGCGCAGTTCTCCGCGTTTCTTTTCCCGCTCCTTTGCTCTCGGTAGACCCTACATTATCGTACTTAATTTTCATAAACCACAGTAAATGCTGGTGAACACATTTAGCCTACGCTAATTTCTCTCCAAAAGTATTTACAAATAGGCAAAAATCCACGCAACTATTACATTGTGGAAAGTGGACATTTTATTACAATATGGTCTTGTGTTTCTCGATAGGGCAGCAGTTTAGTAGTGTGCCAAAATACAAAAACCTTCTTTTCATGATTTAAAAAAATCACTGTGAAGAAACAGGTATTTTGTTTAATCAATACGTGCAAAGCTGATCTCCACATAATGGTTTAAGTGGGAGAGGAGGAATTGGCGCCCATTGGGAGCCTATCCATCTCCGTCTGGGAAACCGCTAAGCCTTTCACTGCACCCTGGCGGTGCGCCAAGGACGAGCGGCACCCCGACATCCGGTACACACACTCAGTCGAGCTGACATCTGTCACGACGGCTCGCCTTAATGCCGACAGGCTGACCCGAAACGAACAGAGACGGACCGCGTTCCGTCCACGAACACTTACAGACAAGACGGAACTTTTTTCCACGCTAACCTGGAGAACTCGAGGAGAGTGCTGGTGCAGACAGGCAGGTGGGCGCAGGCGAGACCTGTGGTTCGTACTCACCTTGGCGCCGGGTCACTTAACTGTGGAACGCCGCGTTTGTCCATTCGGGAAACCCGAACTACCCTTTCCTCGAATCAAGGTGTATGTCGGCCGTCTCACAGTATCACTCCAGCGATAAAGGAGGGAAATCAGGCGTCAGGGGGTTGTCACGTGACACACCCAGAGGCGAGGAAATTAAGTTGATATCATTGGTAAACAAAGCCTACAGACAGAATACGCAACTTTCTCTGTGATGGCCATTTCAATTGTATTCAATTTACAATTTAAATATTATCATTGATTTTTATATATCTGCACGTTAATTGCCACTCTATTGACTTACAAATAGATCCATCTTTCACTATTGTTTTATTTGCTAGTAGTGGACAAACAAAGATAAACCCAAGGAGATATGTGTCGCACCACAGCTGGGGCTCCATGTGTGTTTTGAATTGTGCGTGAGACACACATGTTGCTCCGCAGTTCGCTCAGCCTGTATACCGAGTACAGGCAGACCTGTACGTGTATGGCGTTTACGTATGTGGTTGAAATCGCACGGAACTGAATGAAGTGATGCTGGCGAGCGTTTGACTGACGCTTTATCCAAAGCGACTTTGTTGGCCATTAGGGATAAATATGTCCGCTGGCGGAAAGAAGGGGAGGACGGTGACCGGACTGTGGAAGCTTATGATCTCATTTGCGATTCACTGAAGTACTTTTCAAATGCCATTAAATAAATGCTATTTAACCAGCGCGACACACAGACTGCAGCTTGTTAATCAAAGGACCAGTAAAATGACATCTGAAATTACAATCCAGGATGAAATGAAGCAAGAGGTTGACTGGGATTACAGTTAGGTGTTAACCCCCTGCAATTAATACTGAGCAGTAGTTACTCAACCTTTGCTTAATTTGACGGGGGTTTCTGATTCAATAGAAGACAGAAGATGGAGGATTTAACATCAGGGGGGCAGGATAACATTAGGTCTTTACATGTGTGGTTCCACAGTGATTGCGGATTTTTGGCTAAAATTCCATAGCGCTGCAGGTGAATTTCTCATTTTGGGAGGGAGAAGAGGAGTGGTAATGGAAGACCCGAATGGATCTAAGGGGATGGCACCAACCCTGGGAATGTTAAACAGAACCACAGTGATATTGTGTCTTTTTTGGTTGCACATCTTTGGGGATTTTAGAAATGACCGTTAATCAGAGGTGGCTAAAATGTTGGATTTCTGACCTGACAGTTGCAGGTTGTTTGTTTGTGTGAGCAGGTATGCAGGTACTTGTGTGTGTGTGTGTGTGTGTGTGTGTGTGTGTGTGTGTGCGTGTGTGTGTGGGCATGTCTGTGTGTGTGTGTGTGTGTGTGTGTGTGTGTGTGCGTGTGTGTGTGGGCATGTCTGTGTGTGTGTGTGTGGGCATGTCTGTGTGTGTGTGTGAGTGTGTGTGTGTGTGTGAGTGTGTG
>JAOYSI010002063.1:0-16430 GCA_025775065.1 Hiodon alosoides
GCACGTCTGCGCGAGCACGTCTGCGTGAACATATCTGCGTGTGCTCAGGGAACTGGAGCCAGGCAGTTGGCAAGGAAGGATAAATCTGGTTTACTGACCAGCACTGAATGTGTGAGCTGTGGCTTTGCATTTCCACAAAATGCAGCGGGATTATCGATGGAGTCTGAAATCCACCAATCAACTAACACCCATGTTAAACCGGTTCTATGTACTTTTATTCCCTTAGTCATTATTGCTTAGACTAAATAGTGTTAATAGTACTCATGACAGGTCCTCACCACCCATCACACCCACGTCCTGCTCCCACTCACAATCAGTCGCAGCTGGCTCCAATTTTCTTAACTGGAGCGAGGTTTACAAAAAGTGCCAGCTGTAGGGCTGAAAGAGGAGGCACAGACCTTAAAACATACATGAACAAAGAAGCAAAAGGTGGGCTCGGCTCGGCTCGGCTCGGCTCGGCTCGGCTCGGCTCGGCTCGGCTCGGCTCGGCCGTTGAAAAGAGCAGTACAGGGCGTCTCACAGAACAGTGTGTGAGGTAATGTCACTGTGTAAAACGTTCATTTTTCCTGTGAATGTTTTCCTAAAGGGAAGCATAAAATATGCGCTGGGGCAGCGGAAGCCAGAAGGCGGACTGCTGCTGACACTAAACAACTTAATTGTCCAATGCGTGGAAAACATGTCATTTGACTCCCTCGGCTGTCTGTCTCTTTATTGAGGCAGTGGGGAGCCGTTTTCTGGCAGCTGCGTAACATTTGTGTTTCATTGCTGCATGCCTGATGTGAGGTTGATTTGGCTGTGGCTTTGTTTGTGTTGGCTGCCCAGTTAACTGCAAATGAGTCACGCAAATGCTTCAATAATGAGCGGGCCACTGTGCTTAGACTTAGCCATTTTGAGATTTGGCCGAAGATGCCCCTACCCTTGCAGCAACAGCATCAATCATCTGTGTATAACACAAGGATTAAATATCAGTAAAGAGCGTATCATTCTCTCAAGAGGTATGTGATAGAAACGTAAATGGTTAGAAAGCAGTGGCCCAATTGTATAAAATGAAAACTGTCGTCTAGTATTTCATAGATGCTTATTTTTTTACAGACGGGCTCTACCTAAACTTGGTATAACCTGTCTTATATTAATATAAGCTGCCTATTCCATGGTCCTCCACACTGAGGGGGGTTTTATTTGGAGTACATATATACTAGAATACATACTGTTTAGAATTGCCCAGAGGAAATGGGAGGTTGTTTTGCCACGCGGATCAATACATTTCTCCCAGTAAAAGCATTCGTCAATACTCAACGAGGGCATCTTATTTAAGAAATCATCAGGGAAAGTGTTTAGGGAGCATGTGCCGCAGGCATGGACAAAACTAATTTACTGAAAACATCCTTCCAGTCGCATAATTACATGTCATTTTAGTGGCATAATTAACAAATTTGATGGCGATTTCTCAAGAGCGTCCCGTTGTTGATATTTCGTTGCTGTGAGGCGGCACTATTCACATTCCGCATGCCTGAACGCGCTTTTTCGTATTCCTCTGGGCGGAAAAACCAGGCGGAGAAGCTCTCTGTGAATGACGAGGGACACGTGGGTGCTGGGTGCCGTTTGGGGGGGGTTGATGGTGAGAGGCGTCTGATTGGAGAGCTAGATAGTGCCTAGAAATGACTGCAATAAAAAACGATTGTTGTTTTCTGAGAAGTGTATGGAGTTGGAGGGTTAATCCAGGAGTATTTAGAAGAATAGAAGCTCAGCTCTTTGAAGGAATAATCTGTTTATTACCGATTTATTTTTTGAAAGGGTAAATCATAAAGGAAATGACTTCTATTCAGATAATCCTGCCAGTCTATGGAGCTTCCGTCTAATTGGCCAGAGTGAGGGCTCCTCTATAACTGGCTTTACCAGAGATTCAGAATACACCTGTAAAAAACAAGTGGCTACAAGTTGAATATCTCAGTTTTACACTTCCGGCTCCAACCCGCCCAAAATATTCATGATCCTGTCTGCGCCCACTGAGGCAAGAGTGACTCAGTCGGTGACAAACAGTGCAGCCTGCAGTCCATAACCTGGAGTTTACAGTTTAAAATCCAGATAATTCGCTAAATGTGACCGGGAGAGAACAGCAGCGGCGCACAATTGGCAGAGTCCCGACCGGGCCGGTATGGATAAATCGATTTCTCTTGGCTCGTTGCTAACGAACTTCGCCTACCAGCTTCCTTGGCACCTGCAGGCTTATGGTACTGTCACGCCTCTCCTCCAATCACTACGGAACCTCTCAAAATTTATGTGAAAAAATATTAGAGAAGGCTTCCTTTTTAAGGGTTCTCCATGCTTTTGCAGCTTAGAAAGACTACTGTGTGAGTGGCATGTTTCCCGGGGCTGTTAGAAAGCTCCAGGAAGACTGCAGATGTTTTGATCTTGGATGCAAAAAAATCATTAGATCTATTGATTTACCAAACTTCCTAAAAGCAAGAGAATAAACAGTGTCTAATGTCACATAGTGCAGGGTTTACTCTTCAGTCTGGTGTTTCAGATTCTGCATAACGCATCATTTTTAAAGGCTTTTGGCTCTGGCCTTACATACAATAGTAAAAAGATGCCAAAATCCAGCATTATTTGAATGAACTCGGGCAGCCTGAATCGGTGGAGACATAAAGGCTAAAGGACCCACTTGGTGCTTCTTGAAGATGTTCTGAGATGTTCTGTATCAATAGCCCGGAACATGGCTTGGTACTAATTCCTAACCTGGACATGAAGTGGCGCACTGGGATCTGGAAAGCTGGTGCAGGCATCACCTTGGCAACGTGCCTAGCGATGCCTGCAGGGGAAGCACCGTGCGAGTGAGTGACATCACAGAGCTGGCACTGGGCGGCTTGCACCGTGGATGTCAACGGACGAGCTTTCGGTGAGGAAACAGAGCTTTGAAACATGTGAGAGAGTCCGTTCAGGGGGCATCCGAGACCGTAGTATTTATGAAGTTATGTAGACGGTAGTTATGTCTTCAAGGGGCAGCAGGTGGCGCAGTGTGAAAGAAAAGGTTCCAGCTTCAAATCACTGGGGGTTCGGCACTTGTACCCTTGAGTAAGGTACTTAACCTTAATTGCACCAGAAAGCAGTTCAGCCAGATGAATGGATGAAGTGTAAAACCGTATGGTGTAAATTGTTCTGAACGAGAGCATCAGTTTAACCATATACTGTCTCACATTAATGCAAAATGGCAAAACAGCTGTGATTGGAGATCATGTGATGAGTAGATTCGATTTGGTGCATCAGACCCACTTAATTTAATCTATGTTATTTTGTCATTTTATTAGGTTGTTTTGCCAGGCAAATGATGCAACTGTATTTATTATTTATTTATTATCCGTGCTGAATAAGACATGGTGAATATTGAAACCAAGCCTATGTGTCGTTAAACTATCTCATGTCATGCAGTGTGGTTGAATTTCAGAATGTAGATCTGTGATAGCTGATATCCAAATCAGAAGCTAGCATAAATAGGCAGCACGTTTATTTATTAAGTTAAGCTTGTGGATGATTGTTATTCTGCGCATAATAAAAACGGCCAATTAAATGGCAAAGTGCATTTTGTCTGGAGATCACAGAATGATCATTTGAAAAACAAATAGCGAACAATGTTGATATTATTGGCTTCAGGTATACGGTTCATTAATAAAAAACGACAAGCCCCAGTTCGGCAAATTATGACATTCATACTTCAAAGCATTGTTGTGACTGCCTTTTAATCAACTAATTTGAATTGCAACGTATTTTAAATCGTTTAATATACGCCAGTAAACCGCTGTAACGAAAATGTATTTACATGTTGTATTTAGCATAATCTTGCGTTCACTCAGTCTTATGGTAAAACGCTAATGCGTGGACATTTTCAAATACAAATGGTCCGAAAAGGAATTGACTGCCTTATTTACTCCCTTCATTGTCCCCACTTAAACAGCACACTCCACTCTCAGCCGTCAACTCCCGGCGCATCAGTAGGCTACTATCTCCTCCAGTAGTGACCTACCGCAGTGCGAGCAATGAGACACGCCCTATTGTAGGCCTTAGTATTGTCCGCCAGTCGCCCAGCGCGCCTCCCCTTTTCTCTATAAAAGCATGAACTGTGCTTTTCCCTGTGAAGAGTTTATGCCATGGTAGGTAAAGGGCTCAGAATAGCAGGTGTTATTCATGGGACACTTTTAGGTAACAATTGCGGTTTTTTAAGAGGAAAACGTCTGTTTGAAAGGATTTTTTCTTTTAAACTTACCATTAGGTACAGTGTAGCGTCCTTTGCGTATGCATAATTATAGCATTTATTTTCCTATATTTATATTATAAGGAAGGAGGAAATGAAGGCTCTTGCTCCAGTTCATCCCCTGAAGGATTCTTCGAGCTGCGGCGAGTTGTCTTTGAGTTGTCTTTCGGAGCCGAACCTGAATATCGCGCAATTTAAAATGGATGAGGAGGACGTATTTTTCCTTCAGTACGACATGAACGGCTGTTACAGTAGACTGAAGCGACTGGTGCCCACCATACCGCAGGACAAAAAAGTAAGCAAAGTGGAGATTCTTCAGCATGTGATAGACTACATTTTGGACCTGCAGTCAGCACTGGAAACGCAACCTGCTCTTCTGAGGCAGCAGCGCGAGGGATGTCCGAGGGATGGCTCTCAGCACTAATAGGGTAAATATTCCGAGTAGGCTTCGTAATGATCGATTCATGGAATTTATCGGGACATAAATGAATAGAAATTTAAATGGCAAGTTCAAACTGCAGTCAATGATTATATTTGACATGGTTCGAATTTAGGGAATAGGAATGACAGTTTAGGATAACAGCACCTTAAGTTATTTTTCTTCTCTCACGTACTGCACTTAAAAATGCAATATTGCTGCTTTTGTTACTATTTCTGTGTAACATTAACATTAATTAAGTAGTATTGTGGCATGTGTTACTATTTATTATATTATCTAATTAAGACGTACGTTCTTAGTAAAAAATTAAGGCATTTCATTCTGTTTTATTTTATAGTATGCCAAGTGGGTGTGGGGTATCAAGGTAGTCTGTTTGTAGTAAGCTACTAAATAGTAAAGACTGAAATTGTATGTGCCAGGATTATATTTCCAGAAAAACTCCTGACATGTGTTTGTTTGTTTATTCCTGTCTTCTTCCTCATACCTAATTTTCTCCCCATTTACACACATTTTCTTGTTTCTTAGTTTCAAGCTCAGTGTTAATAGTCCAGAAGAGGGAAGATTTTGTTATGTGTCACTGGACTATGGCAAAATGGTGGGTGCAATATCACGAACTATAAACATTTTAAACACTTAGTTTTTAACAACTCAGTTTTGAAACAGCATTTCTTAAAACATAACATGCAGTAGAACTGTATACGAGAAAGGCTTGGAATGTGCAGTGTGTATTGCCAAAAACTTAGATGTTGTGTGACTGTGTGTGTGACAGAGTGTGTGTGTGTGTGTGTGTGTGTGCGGTCTGGATCTCACATAACCCACACCGTGTTCATTGTGTGCAGTCTGGATCTCACATACCCCACACCGTGTTTATTGTGTGCGGTCTGGATCTCACATACCCCACACCGTGTTTATTGTGTGCGGTCTGGATCTCACATACCCCACACCGTGTTCATTGTGTGCGGTCTGGATCTCACATACCCCACACCGTGTTCATTGTGTGCGGTCTGGATCTCACATACCCCACCGTGTTGATTGTGTGCGGTCTGGATCTCACATACCCCACACCGTGTTCATTGTGTGCGGTCTGGATCTCACATACCCCACGTGTTCATTGTGTGCGGTCTGGATCTCACATACCCCACCGTGTTCATTGTGTGCGGTCTGGATCTCACATACCCCACACCGTGTTCATTGTTACTTCTCAGGTGTGCAGAGAGCTCATCCTGGGCCAACCATGGGGGAATCCGGCGCCGCGGTTACGGAGGATTGCAAAGTTTTTCGATAAGCAAAAATGAACTCTGCAAGATGTGAGTTAAGGAAAAAAATGTAATGCCAAAAAAAAAAAAAAAACCAGGTACAGATGGACATCTTCAGACCTATTGTCCCGTCTCTTTCGGAGAAGTGTCGCTGGAGCACACTCAGAAAAACCTACTTGGGAGCGAACGTGTTGGATGATCTTGTTAATGACCAAAAAGATGACTAACTGTTCATTCAGAAAAATCTGAGACTGAGATTTTAAAGCTTTACTGGAAAGCAGAACACATATCTTAAAAATGGTGATTGTTTTGAAAATGGCTTCCCAGGTTTACAAAGATTAACAAAAAACCTAAAATCTTTGATTTAAATCATTCTCTAACATCTCAGTCCCCAAACCAGGTCATTTTCTCTTTTTTTTTCTAGTTGTACTACATGCAGTAAACGAGCAAACCAAAATGAACCAAATAAGAATATATCTATGTATTCAGTTATATATATATACACACTAACTTGGAAACTATTAGTCTAATGCATATTTGCATGATTTTTAACAATTGATTTTATGGAATGTGGAATTTTAAATAGCCCAAGGACCTCAGCAGTTTGCTTTTTTCTGTAAACATGTTTTTTTTTTTTCTTTGAAACTATTGAATATTGTAGAGAGGTGTTGCTGTTGGCAATTGAATAGGCACTAACTGCGCAAATGCAAAATATATGTTGAAGTACATGTACAACTATACTTATTAAAAATTGTTATTAACCCCTTGTTTATGTGAGTATTTTTTATATTTAAATGCCTAATAAAGCCTTCTGTCATGCCAGTTTATGTATTGTGTTACAAATTGTTAATCACTGCCATACGCAGCGTGCATTTTCGTTTAGTCCTGCAGGACTCAAAATGACCAAGAAACCTGTGTCCTTATAGTAGGAAAATGTATATAAATATATCTATGTGAGAGGCAATTGAAAGGTTGATCGCGATCCATGATTTGCAGACGTAGTGACGATACCCGTTATGAGGATTGCAGTGCTGCTCGGAATCACCAGGGCTTGTGCCTTTGTGTATGCGTGCACCTGCGTGTGTGCGCATTTTCGGGGTGGGGGGGGGCGTCCTTGCAACAGGATGCATGCAAAATTAAAACCATGATAAATTCAGCTAAGGTAGAAAAAATGTCCTCATGATTTATATGCTGTTTGGAGAGGTCAGGTCGCTTTTGCCTTTTATTCCGGCAAATAACATTAATTTATAATCAAACCTTTCTCGGTGAAAGGTGATATTTTCGTTTTTGTATGTTAGTAGTCATTACCAGACATGCAAATAAACTCTTCAAAACTTGCACAAAGTGTGGATAAACTTTATGATGACAGATTAGGTCTCATCCTAGCACTTGTATTTACTTTCTTGACGTCATCATTTATTTTTATACCTGTTTGTGCCAGGTCCGGGGGTGGGCAAAGACAGGGTGACAGGGTTTACGGTGGTATCTTTTATTCTTCATTTATTTATACACAAACCCTGCAAAAGTAGATCATTCAAAGAAAACACCCTTTTCAGGGAAACATCTTTTTAGCTTTAAAACTAAATAATGAAGCACCAAACCAAACCTTTACAACCATCCACCCTTCCCTTCCCCAGCTCTGACTCTGGTGTGGCTGGCCTTGGTGCGGCTGGCTCTGATCCTGACCCTGGTGTGGCTGGCCTTGGAGCGGCTGGTTATGAACCTGGTGTAGCTGGCCTTGGTGCGGCTGGCTCTGATCCTGGTGTGGCTGGCCTTGGTGCGGCTGGCTATGATCCTGGTGTGGCTGGCCTCGGTGTGGCTGGCTCTGGCTCTGACCCTGGTCGGTGCGGCTGTCTCTGACCCTGGTGTAGCTGGCCTTGGTGCGGCTGGCTCTGGCTCTGACCCTGGTGTGGCTGGCCTCGGTGCGGCTGGCTCTGGCTCTGACCCTGGTGTGGCTGGCCTCGGTGCGGCTGGCTCTGGCTCTGACCCTGGTCGGTGCGGCTGGCTCTGGCTCTGACCCTGGTCGGTGCGGCTGGCTCCGACCCTGGATCTGGTTTGGCTGGCCCTGGTGCACCACATTATATGATGGTTCTCGTTCCACCGTGCCTCTAAATTGCTTCGTTAAACTGATCAGAAATGATCCCCCCTTCTGTTCCCAGCTGAAACAGCCGGCAGACAAGGGCCGGCCACGCCTGACCTGTGCTGTTCTCTACTAAGGACATCGGGCGGAGGGAGTTGAAGCATTTATCTGAAAAGTCTCTTTATTGTGAAGTATTAGAGACCAATTGGAGAGAAGGAGACCTTCATATATGTATTTCAATACAACGTACAATGTTACTGTGATCACCATTTGTCCTCATTGCAAAAGTCTTTTTGTGAAAGCATTTATTTGACAGGATTTGGCTATTTATGTTTTTCCAAAGCAAATTTTGGGGGTAGAATCGGCTGGTTTTCGGTCTAAAAAGTCTAAAAGTAGAAAACAGACTGTGACTTAAGATGTTTTTGAAACATTGCTACAGGATCTAAACTGCTAAGTTTTTTTAGCCCATCACTTGAATAACCCAATTTAAGCAACGTAACTGTCCTCACAATAAACATTGTTGTGCACTGCTTTTAAAAGCGTCTGTTCTGGACTCTTTAACTCGGCATAATTCAGTCGTAGACGAACGCTGCACTCCCAGTAGTGGTCGCCAGGGGACAGAAGTATACTGTACTCCTTCTATTGTTTTAAAAGGAATACAGATCTTTCTCTCGTCTAGCTTTTGACAAAGCAATCACTGACCTTCTTCCTCCTTTACATTGAAGGTGTGTACACGGAGGTTATTAACTTAAATAGCCCCAAATCGAGGCAATTAGAAAAGTCAAATTAAATGGACCCATCAATGCATATCTCTCTCTTGAATGGAACTGACATTGAAAATATAAATGCAAAAATACTCAACAACTAAGAAAAAAAAAAGCACTTCTGTGGTAACTTTCTGTTCTTGCTTGTGGAACAGACAGATGTAAAATTTAACAGGAGAATAAGCAAACCCTTTCAGTGTCATCATTTTTTACCCCGATCCAAGCGGCGCACTCGTGCAGCACGCACACCCCAGCACCAACTGGGAGCAGGTCAGCAATATGAGCATTTGCCGGTAATTTCTTGTCGTTCGAGCAAACGACAGTGCCAGCTGTTCAGCCACTCTCAGCGACAGGCCATGTGTCTTGTGGGATGGATAAAGAGGCCCTGCAATGCCTCCCGTTAAAAAAACGACATCGGGAGACATCGGCGGAATCTCTGCTTGGGGCCGCGGCGGTCTCCCAGGCCCCCCCGTTCTCCCCCCCGTCCCCCGTCTGGTTGTTTCACAGAGTGACTCCAGAAGCGTCTTTTGAACTTCCCCAGCGTTAGAGAAGCGGAAATTAAATGTCCTCTGAGCTGGTTGGGCGTGGTGTTTGGATGTCAACGTGATTTAACAATGTTGAATGAAAGCTCCACGTCTTGTCTCAATAATTTCAAATTAAGGGTTAATGGAAGGCTATACTGTTACTGGTTTGGCCCACGCCAGCCAATCTGTGATCTCTGTAAGACCAATTCTTGCACATTCAGCCCCAAACCAGACATGTATGACACAGTTTGGGGATTATGGTGGGGTCACCCACCCAAACTTACCTTACTTACTTAAATTTAAATCTCATCATTCCTGTGTATTCCTGTAGTTTTCCAGTGATACTGCAAACATACTGACATGTTGAAAAAAGGAATGCGCTCTCGGCAGACGGAGCGCTAACGATTAGATTAAACTGCTCCCCCGCGTTAGCGAATCGCTACTTCTCAAGCTGCCCTCCATTGCGAGCAGCCGTCTGTCATATAATGGGCAGTCTCGGCTGCCGCCAGGACAACAAAGGCCTTCACCTTTTAAAACAGGGGCAGTTCTGTAAAAACGTGGCGCCCCTTTCCTTCTTTGGCTTTAGTGAGGGACAAGGGACACGGATGCAAACCGGGCTTGTGGAGAAGGACAGCAGAACAATGAGAGTTAGCACAATGGGAAGCAGAAAAATCCAAGAGGTCTGACCACTGCAGCAATGACAGTGAGTTTATCTGGACCTCCACCCTCGAGATCACACGTTGTGGGGCTCACAGAGTTCAGACACAGAGACATCGAACACGGCACCTGTCAAGACAACCATCGCCACAACCTTGTAAAACAAATGCAGAAAAAAGGCTTTTTTGGGGGAGGTAAAATTGGGGAGGTAGAAAATCAATTTCACTCGGCTTAGAAAACAACGTGTTGCGAATGGCGGATATGTCCTGTCAAAACTATAAAAATATTGAAATAAATGAATGTTTAAATCAACGAATAGTGGAATGAATACTTAAATACTTGAAATAAATAAAGTGTATTTTTTATAATTACCCAGGCATCTCTTTTACATCTTCCTCTATTGCGTCTTCAGTATGAGTCAGTTTATATTTTAAACTGTATGAGTTATTTACATTTACATTTTGAAGTGTGCTGCAGCATGTTGCCTATGATTTAAGGGGATACTGTGCTGATTCACTCATTGGGTCTTAAACTGTTCATTTACACTAATGTAAAGTATCATGGTTATTCATTTTGCTTGGTATGAATTGTTTACATGTTTTATAAGATTACGTTGTTTTGCTGGGCCTGATATTTTTAAATGCCATGCAAAGCACTCTGGGATTAATGACGACACACCATGCAGGTTTCCGTTACAATGGCAGCTGCATGTTCGCTGGCGATACAGTGGTTTAACAACGCAAAGCACTACAACGACGCAAGCATTACGTTGCTTAAGCGGGGAAAAACACAGGAAAACCAGATTCACTTTTCAGTGGTCAGTTGGATACCATTGATCGTGGTAATCTTGGATTGAAAGAAAAATAATGCTCTTTTACAGAGAAAGGTCCCCTGTTACAAAAGCAATGTTTCGGGTATACGAACGGAACCAAGTATTTTGCGAGAATCGAGAAGTTCTGTTCACAAGAAATACACATTTAAAATAATTTTTGCTAACTAATTCATAACCTTTGCATTGGGTCTCATTTAAAAAATGGTCTTCAGAGCTCCCAGTACCAGACATTATAATCCCTCTACCCTCACCCCCCATCCACACCCACGCCAGCCTCGATTGTGTCTCAGGTGTGAATGTATGACTTAATGCAATTGGCCCGGACAGGTGCCTGCCAGTATGCAAACAGCAATTAGGACGTAATTACACCCTCCCCCCCTCCCCCCCTCCGCAACGGAGCCGGGGCATGGTGGGCCACAGTGCGTTGCCTGGCTGGAGGTGCTCCAGATGGGCCTGGTCTCCCTGGGGGCGGGGGGGGGGCGCCTGATAGGCGTCACGCTGAGGGCTTCATTGCCCTGAAAGCAGGGGGATGCTGTAGTCGTGGCGAGAGGGAGCCTTGATTTGCCCGCTGGGTCGAAGGCTGGGTGGAGGTTCGATCATGTCGAGCCTGAACACACACATGAGAAGAAAAAACTTGTCAAAGCCAGATTGAAGAAGAGCAGGACAAGGATTTACTTTAGAAAAGACTTTTCACCCACTAGGAAATTGTCCACGGAGAAAAAATAGACAATTTGACAAGTGGAACCATACATTTTAAAATTGAAGCTCACTGTCTGCTATACGTTTTTTTATCTGCCACACTGTGTAGCTAATGCAAACGTTATTTAAACTGTACATCGACTCCAGTCCTTGTGGGCCCCAGGTTCGGGATTCCCGTTCTACCTTGTCGTTCATAATCATCCCTTAATCACAAATGATCTCACCTGGTGTTTCCAGGTGTAAATCGGGTGCTGACTGAGAAGAAAGTCGACAATCCCCGGGCACAAGGCCCTGCGAGAACTGTTTTTGTGCACCCCTGGTTTTAGATGTAGATTACGTTCTTACATTTACTTCAGTAGTTACCTCAATGCCAAGGAGAAAATTCCCCTCTCTTTCCTTTCAGACCCTGTAATAATGGTCTTACGGTGGGGATGAATGGTAAACCAGGCCTGTGATTGAAAAAGTCACTAATTAAGGCCAAAGGAAATACGGTTCTCTCTGCTACAAGCTCCGTTTTCATGAAATCAGTCGCATTCTCTGCAGAAAATAAAAGGAACCAAGCGGCGTGGGGCCAGATATATTGATTTAATGGAGGTAGGAAAAGGAGGTAGGAGGTATTGCCTGCAGGAGGTAAATGGGAAATGCTCGCTGCGGTAGAAGGTGTTGCTGCTTTTAAAGGGACATCCCCCGAGTTTGTCATGCGTCCTCGATCGCTCAGAGAAGCCCAAAGTTTCGGCATTCCCTGCGACACAAATCCGCATTGAAACACCGGCATTCGTAATGCGACCTGCCGCTCGGGTCGGAGAGGGTTGAATCCCGGCCCGCTTCCTGGCCGGCCCCAGGCTTGCATCCCCCGTCCAGAGGGACGTGTCCCTCCTCCAGTCGCCACTGAACCTCTCTTGCAGGCTGTGTCCTCACCCATCCCGCCCGTGCGTGGAGGTGAGAATAGTGACAACGGACCGAAATGCATAAGCACATCGTTTTGGCGATTCCAAAAGGAAAAAAAAAAGGATTATAATTAGACCAATCCCTTGCCTTAAGTAGCCACATTGCCACGTCAGAGGCAAGGAGGACTGATTTGTTATAGTGGTTAGAGCAGAGGCTGGAGGTCCTACCCTTAAAACGTTGCAGTCTAGACCCAGTCACCTCCATGACCCTCCCAAAAAGCCACTCAGGTACAAAGGCATGGCAACTGCTGATAACAAAAACACTGTGTTTTAATTTTTATTTTCGTTTGCTTATTTAGTTTTTTAAGAGCTGGGCCACGAGAGTCCATTTTTTTCGTCCCTGCCGAATCCGCCCAGGCACTGATAACACTTTAAACAGGTGAGCGATTCCGCCGGCAGTAATGAGATTGCCTGACCTCCTCGCGTTTGCCTTCATCTCCCCTTTGTTCCGCACAGACAAAGGCTTTTTAATGACCCCTCCGGCGGCCAGCTAGAAAACTAAAGGCAGCGAGGCGAGGCGCAGTGCAGAGAGACGGAGAAGTGTGGAGGAGACGTAAAAGGTGCAAAATAAAGATAAGACAGCTGCCAGATATCCTGTGTAGCTTCATTGTTTCGGTTAATACCAACCTTGCAAAAGAAAAGGAACAAGTTTGCAGAGGTTTTTTTGGGTGGGGGAGAAAATCGTTTCAAGGTGTGCTCCATAATTGATTTCCTTTTCTCCTGACGTTAGAAAAAGAAAAGAATGGAATAGCAAAAGAGAACAAAACATCAAAAAGCAGAATTTAATTTGTTTTAAAATAGGGTGAACCAACTGGAGAGAAGAGAAAGGAATAACAGCCTCTTCATCAGTTTAAGAGCGATTTAATTTTCCGCCCAACCCTTATTTTAATCACAGTGCAAGCACAATTGACCTTAATTATTATGGAAAAAAAACTTTTCAGCAACCTTTCAGCTTAACTTTACAGCTAAGAGGTAAAACAGGAACAAGCTATAAACAGCTTTATGTGTTTATTATAACCATCATTTACTAATGCGTTATAATGCTGTAAATAGTGTTCGTTCACCTTAGTTTGAAGTATAAATCCACTGATTTTTTTACTGCTGTGTGTAATCCTAATGAGATGTCAATATCTATATACTTTAGTTGTATCTTACGTATCAATTCATAAATGAGTTTACCAGACCACTTTACCATAAGCATATCAATGACTTTGCAGCAACATAATGTTTAATAAATGTTTGTTAATCTAGTCATAGCTGTTGCAATCATTTAAAATGTTAAACAATAATCAATAAACCACTTCATTAAATATTTGGGTGGACTCACAGTGAATAAACCCCCTTGTTTGGGAGAACACCAGGGTCGATGGGGGAAGGGCCTAGACTAATTGCCGTCAACCCTGGAAGTCTTCATATCGTGCCATGTTCACATACAGTACCACAGTAGGAATGCTACAAATGCTAATGAATAATAAACCGTTCAGCCACGTTTTCACCCCAACGATCACAAAGGACCAGGCCGGGGGTCTGGGTGGAACAGGGCGCAACCCAACGAACTGGAAAACGCAGCGTAACAATGTGTAATAACTATTCAATTATGCGTTAGTACACACGCATACACAGTAAATACTATGTGAATATGCAGTATTTGGAGACACATAACGTAAAGAGTTACCGGACATTTTAACTTCTTCTGGATCTTCTGCGATGTAACCAATTGGCAATCCTTATAGTTTAGAGGCTCCCAGGATCAACCTGTTTGATAGTGTTTTTGCTGGGTTTTTGGCAGTTAAAGACAGCTGTCAGATAGTCAGCCTAACCTCTTCTCCTCTCGTGGCGCTTGTGGTTTCTCTTAACCTGGAGCAGGAACATAAAGGTACCATGTTGGGTTTTTAGCAGTTAAAGACAGCTGTCACAAAGTCAGACTGACCTTTTCTCCTCTCGTGGCGCTTGTGGTTTATGTCAAGTCGCCAGGGGGAAATAACGGCCGTTTTAAAAGGTGTTTAATGCGGAATTCTCTGGCAGCGATTCTGATTGGAACAGGAATGGAAACTAAGGATGTTTGGCACTGGACTGGGTTGGAATTTCTACGAGCCAAATTAAAACACAACTAGCCCAGATTCTATTCCAGGACAACATAGACACGGTGCTTTCCTTCAGCATCTAAATAAATTAAATACATTTAAGATTAGTGGACCAATACATTGCATTAGTCACAATGTGTTTTTTAATTTGATCAAAAAACTTAATGAGACGTGAATTGTCTCCAATAATACTGGCCTTTTTAATGAAGGTAAATATTCAATACATGTAAAAAGGACACCATTTTGCATGTTGGATGTGATGCATGGCTCATGTAAACCCCCATAAGAAATTGAGAGTCCCTTCAGTGGAGTAAAGTTATAGCTGAGGGCACATTTAGTATGCAAAGCGGTAGAGCTGAATAATCACATGGATAAAAGATTGAAAAGGAGTTCAAAACAGGTGGCCTGTTCATTGTTAAGCTCGCTCTATAGCCCCAGGCTATACAAACACATGGCATTAAGAGTCAGCAGGTAACTTTTGCTGGCTGACCTCTGGTTGCCACAAGTGACGCTTTTAATGTGAATTTCGACCAAAGGGTTGACATTTTTGTCTTGACCGACAACAAAGCCTTTCACCGTATCATTTAAATCCTGTTCAACACAGCACACCTCCCGGTCAAAAACCATTTCTGTCAAGCATGGCGGAGACAGCATTCTGTTACGGCGATGCTCCTCTTCAGCAGGGTCAGGGAAACTTGGGATTCAGAAGAAATTTAATGGAGCAAAGTCTGAGCAAACCCTAGCGAAAGTCTGGCTTAAGAATGCACTTTTCTGCCAGATGACGACCCAAAGCACAATGCCAAAACGATGCTGGAAAAAACGAGTGGATCAAGAACAACAAAGAGAATGTCCTTGAGTGGCCCAAAGAAAGTCCTGACTTAAATCCCATTGTGAATCTATAGCAAGACTTGAAAATTGCTCACCATTATGCTAATGCAATCTCGGCTCCTCGCTACAAATCCTTCACCACACACTAGAGGACAGTGCAGAAGTAAGCACTTAGATATATCAATAATTAACCACTACACCAGTGAAGTCAATTCATGGGAAGAAGCTTTAACCTAAGATATAACCCACTCGTTGCTGTTAACCTATACACTGTCTTATATTGTGCGCACAATCAGATGATCAGGTAATGCACAGCTGTGGGTAATGCACATGTAAACGCTAATATTTTATTCCTTTACTTCACAGAGAACAATGTTAGTTACTTTATGTTCTATTCTAAAACCGATTTATAAAATATCTGAGGATGTTTAATTTACGTTTCGCTCACTGTAGTAGGCCTTTACAGTTCTGTGCCCCTTGGGTGTAATTAGTAAGCACTTACTTTGGGCCTGATAGCAACAATATCAACATCAACTAAGCTGACTGCCAAATTGATTCTTTGCATTGTTTAGAAATATAAACACATCTTTTCCCAAGTGCACTGCTTTTACAGAACCCGCCTTGAGACATTTACGTCTGCCAAAAAATGTTGCATTGTTCCAACTCACGTTTCCTGCATGGTTTCATTTTGTCTAAAGTAGAAACGGGTTTATTCATACGATTTCCCCACCCATTTAAATTGTGTTTTATGTCTTCTAGTTGAATTTGGCTGATTGCTGGGGAAAAATGGACGTAGGCTTCGGCACTGCTTTTTTTTCTTATTAGTTCGCCATCATCGCATCATTAATGATGGTACTTTAGCCACAGACAATTTCCTACTCGTGTCAAATTCAGAGAATGTAAGGAACCGCAGAAAAGTTGTGTTTTACTGACATCTGCTGGACAGCTAGTTTTAACCCCAGCGGGCACCCTTTCCCAGACGGGGCTGTTCAAACAGTCTCTACTGCAGTCTTTCACCGGATTCAAAACTGCAGGAGTGGGCAGCTAGTGGGAAAGAGGCGTGTATATATA
>JAOYSI010002064.1:0-16425 GCA_025775065.1 Hiodon alosoides
AGACCTCTACATGCTTTGTAAGTGGGAAAACCTGCAAAATTGGCAGTGTATCAAATACTTGTTCTCCCCACTGTATATTCTCTCACATTGTATAGAGCTGTGTCACCGGGACAATCTGAGTTCATGACTACAATGGGCAGCATGTACTAGCTACTACTGTAACAATAAATAATAATATACTATAGTATGCATGCTCCAGGAATCTTAGTTATAAGTACTGTTCTGTTCAGCGATTCCGTTCATTCAGTAGTATTTCTGGTTCCGGTTGAGCAGCCTGTATCAGTTTAATTTATGTATATGACATGTGTTAGTACTGCTGTGTGTTGCACAGGCCGGAGACCCTGTTATTTAATCAATGCTGCTAATGTCAGCCTCTAACAAATCATAATTTGAAGCAGTGAAGTTGTTATCACCTGATGTTGGTGCCAGTGCATGTAAAAGTGATAAGTTTTGTGACCTTAGGGACCAAGCGGCAGGTGAAGAGAGACCTTGATTGCATGTCCCAGTGCAGCAGTAGCTCTGCAGACTCCACCTCTCCCAAACCCTCTCGGCTCGTCCCTGGCCACCGTCTCTGGGCCAACAAGGATGGGCGTCATATCCTTGGGCTCATTGAGGACTACAGCGCTCTCCGTAAGCAGATTTCAGAGGGGAAGAAGCTGATCAACGGAATGGACCGGCACCTGCAGGAGTGCCTCAGTACTCTGTCTGCCCAAGAATCCAGGGTAGGTGCTCATGTCTTCAACTCCCTCGGTACTTCTTGCATCTCATGTGGGTTCTGTCATCAGTTAATGGTCTTGTTAGTAGTAGGACTATTTGTATAACAGTTGTACTATTTGATTACCACAGGTACCACATGCTGCTTTTCGTAATTGTACACTTGGGATAGAATCTGACTGTTGGTTCTTCATTGCTTTTCCAGATGTTGGATCAGCAACTTCTCAAAGGGTTTAGCACAAACATCAACACAATGCAGCAGGTACTAGAGGAAGCTGCTCGTTTGCTGAAACTTGTGTGGAGAGTTTCTCTTCCTCCCAGCACCTCTGTCTGCGACATTCAGAGCCATCAGGTTTGTGCTGCTGTCCTCCTGAGAGGGCTGTGTCGACCTTAATTGAGAGAGCATGTGAACAATGAGGACTAAGAGTGATGCACTATTTCTTATCTTTTATTCCTCATGTTAGGATGAGCTGTTGAAGAATGAGATTGCTCGACTTCAGAGCAAGTTGTCACAGCAAGAGAGAATGCTGCTGGGGGCAGTGAAAAGGCTGCGTACCACTAACCGTCTGAAGGAAGGGATGGAAAGAGTGATCATTGATCAATGCAAGTTGTGGTTTTAAAATATATACCTTCTCTGAAGCGTTTCACTTCCTCCGCTGGGTGGATTTATTGAACAAAGTAATGTTTGTGTTTCTTGTCCCCAATAGTGTCCCTGACCCATAGTGTACTCAAGAAAGCTAGAGGCAACTTGGAGGTGAGTGATAGTCTTGGTTTTTATCCCTTAATTCTTTAAAAGTACCATTTGTGGACTTCTTGTCCAAAGTCGATATTGTATTATTGCATTGATTTTTGAACAATGCTTTCAATCTACCATGAATTTTAGATCTACCCAATGGTACGTGCCGTTTGCCTTCTTTCCATGCCTTTGGTTTCCCCACTCTAATAATTCAATTCTGTTCTGCTCTTTCTCCTGTTTTACGTCATCTGTTGATCTTTATGTGAGCAATCAGACAAATTATTGTACACTTTTTGGCCTTAAAGGCTTGTCAGGACCAGTTAAAGGTTAGTTCATTTATACCCAGGTTCTTTTCATGCATGGCTTTACAATTGGAGTCTTGTGTGTGCATTAATTTAAAATCTGAAGTCTTGCATTTTCACAGGAAACTAACAAAATGCATGCAGAACAACCTGTAGTTACAAGACTTAGATCTTGGGGGGAAAAAAAGTTCGCGTTGGTTGACTGTTGCAGTGGTGTAACAAATACTTAATGTTCTTGCTATACATTTATAAAATAAAATTTTGATGTTTAAGGAGGTGCCAGCCAATGGGTAGTGTCTTCTGGAACTGATGGACATGCAACCGTCCAGCATTCTGCCAGACACTCAGAATGCAGTGAGGAGCAGAAGAGTGACACCTCAACTTCCTCCCCTTATGGCTACTAGACCTGCAGCTTCAATTGTCCCCTCTAGTTTAAGTAGCTTTGAGGTACTTGTGGATTACCTATATATTTTGATAAAGAAATCCTGTAAGGGTTTTATGCTTGTAAATATTTTTTTAATTTAATAGAAACCTAATTTTTCCAGTGTTTTTAAAATGTAAAAGCTTTTTGACAAGAAAAAAAACTACCTTGAAAAAGCAGACTGGTTGATTTTTTTTGGTCAAGCTGGTATGATTGAAATGCATGTATAAAAATTAAATGACAGCTTTTCTTGGAACGTTGTTCTTTGTACAATCCCCAAAAAAAACTTTCAGGCTGAATGTCTTAAGCCCGCTGTAGCTTGTAAACGGTTCATTTATCCTTTTGCAGTTCCAACACATGGTATATCTGACGATATAAATGTTCTTTGAGTTCAACCGACATTGCATAATAAAAACAGCTTTATTAAACTATAACGTGATAGATACATGTTTGAGTACAAATCTTGGCAGTACCAAACTTTCACGTAAATGTACCTGCTAAATACTGTACATTTGATATACTTGAACGTGCACAAAAACACAGCACAATATTAATGTAAATACATCAAAATGACCAAAATGTTCTATTAATGTGAATTTAAAAAAAAAATTTCAAATTATTCTTAAACATGTGTCTGACTTGTAAACACCAACTACACAATTGCTACCTATCGGAGTAATAACATACAGCTGCACCGTTGACCAACCAGCACAGTTCTTTAATGTAGATGGTAAGTTATCACTGGAGCACTGCAAAACCTATAAAACTAGGTCCATAAAGTGCCTTGACGATTGGCTGCAAGTGAAAATGGCGTTCAACACTAATTTAGGCACACATTTCTGGTTGTTCCCTTTGAAATTCCGTGAAAAACAAATAAGACATGGTATGGCAAAAGAATGAGCGTTATCGTGTAATTAATAATAGCAAAGCCAGAGTCTTGCCTGCATTTTTCTCTCAACATAGTTATTCCAAACAATGGATCTGTATTTACGCTGTAAACTGGACACAGCCTGTGCTTCCTATTTTCCTTCAATTAAATACAACCCCCAACTAGCAGAAGCCCTGAGAGCAAATCAGTCTTCAGTATATTCTCAAATGTTTACGTTTCCAAGTTTGCAGTGGTCCATTCTAAAACCCATTCTAATGAATATCTGGGCCTTAAGTCAAAGTATAGGGCCGGTTCATAACCATAACTTAAATTCTGTAAATTAGAAACATTACTGTGTATTCACTACCTGTGGAAAAAACTAATCTTACAGAAAAATTATTAAACCGTTTTTCTCTGACTGAATCCCGCCATACATTTAACGAGCACCTTCCCAAAGCATATCATCTCAAACAAGTATTTCCATAAAAGAGTCATAAGCTTACGTTTTCAAGTAATAGAGGAAATACCATACACAATACAATATCCTCTGGTCAAAAGGAAAAATGAATGAAGGCAGGTTTTAACATGACCTTTACCTATTTAAGAGTTAATACAAAAAAGTCTGTGAGACTACCCAGAATTCCTGAGCAGAAGCAATGGAGGAACACATTCTGGAGAGAACACTATCCAGCAGGACGTGGCCTTGTCTACCTCTGTACATGTCGGACAAAAGCCTGCACTAGCTGGATAAAGGGCTCTTGACCTTCAGGTACTGCTTTGGAACCAGGTGTGGAAGGCTTGCTTTGGGGGGAGGGGAGCAGTCCGCTTGCTGGTGAGGAAGGGGACCCCTTCCGGAAGTAACGGGACAAACTGGACAGGAGTGTGCTCTGGTGACGGAGACAAACTGTCAATCAGCGTTTCCCCTATAATACACCATTGTCATTATCTAAAACAGCATTACAACAGTTCAAATCTAGGAGATATGACACTGAGAACATTAAGACTTCATATTCTTTACCAGCTCTGAACTCAGTTCCTGCTTCATCCTCTGTTTGTCTCTCAAATGCACAGTGGGGTCTTTTAGGTAGCGCACTGCCTGAGAGATCAGCACATAAAAGCAGTTTTCCATGGTGAACATCAGCAGTGACCTGGGAGGAGAATAAAAACACTGGCTTTAACTCCTAAAGAATCCGTAACATCTCTGCATAGAAAACGTGATTGCAATCTCTCTTACTTGAGAGCTTGGATTTCATCAGGTGAAGCTAAAGATGCAACACTCAAGGATGCTGGTTCCTTCTTTTTCTCAACCTGAAAAATTAGGAGGGTAATACAAAAATTGATTTTTTATTTTTATTTTTTTACCAGATCTGGATCCATCCGTAACTTGCTGATGAAAAGGTAAAATTATCAAGATTCCCTTTAACAGGGATATTTTAAGCCTCACCTCTCCCAGCATGCTAAGTGCTACGTTGATGGTGGCAAGCAGAGTTCCAAAGGAAGGGGCGACATCCGAGTCAAAGGCAGGTGTGTTAAAGCTCAGTAAGAACAAGGTGCGATACTCCGCCAGATCTAGGGACTGCCCACAAAAAAGAGACAACCTCACACAAAGCCAAAGTAACTCTGCTCAAATTCTATTATTACAGAAAACAGCTTTAGAATTTAGAATTTAGAGAGCTTTAGAATTATCCGAGACATCACACACTGTGTCCTAACCGCACCTGGTCCAGCAGGATCTGACAGCAGTCTGGTGTGAAGTGCTGGAGCGTGGCTAGCGTCTTGCTGAGGATCTTCAGCAGGCTGCACTGCACTGCCAGCAGGGCCTTCTGTTCTGCCTCCTCACGCTCCCCACCTCCTGCTCCAGTTGGCTGCTTTGAGGGGGTTTGGGGTGCCCTCTGGGTCCGGGGAAGGGTTCCAGAAGGTAGTGATTCACTGTTCTTTGTCTGGACAATGAGACAGGGGAAGCAAAACATAAGTTTATATTAATCAATCATTGATTAATACGTAACGAATGCAAAAAAACAAACATTTCTTGATTCAAATTAAGCAACAACTTGATTCGATGATAATAAAATTAATGCAATGTTAAGTAGCATTTCAGCATGACGAGTTGGTTCATTTGTAAGGATGTCCAAGAGTTGTGTACAAATAAACCTTTTTCATGTACATTAGGCCAATTCTAATTAGTTTGTTATAGAGAAGACCAGTCTCACTTGTAGATAGTGATGGAGCATCTTCTTGCTGTGCAGGAGGTACGTACATGTCTGGCACAGGTAACACAGATTCACCTACAGCGTTGAAACAGCAAACAAAGGCTCTCAAATTGAGATCTAGTAATGCATCATCATAGTATAACAAAGACTAAAAGCAGTGATGATAATGCGTTAGGGCATGCCTCCCAGGAATACATGAGGATGCAGGTAAAAGGCATCGGGTGATGGACTGTGTAACACAGCAGAACATCTCACCTGCACGTCCCTCAGAAGCTGGGGCAAATGGAACTGCCACTCCTTGCAGAAGCTGGAGAGCTGCAGGAGGAATCCCACAGTATGATCGGCTTCATCCAGGCAGGCCAGGCTCTGCACTGTCCGCACTGCATTCAGACACTGAGAGAGAGAAACAGGCACAATGCTCACCATTCTCACCAGGGCCGTGGGCAGCACGAAAACATATTAACATACAAAAAAAGCAGTAGCCTGAGGCCAGTCACTAAACCTGGAGGATGCGCTCCTGGTGGACTCCCACAAAGTCCAACGCCTCGTTGATAAAGTTGTAGCGCTGCGTCTTCAGCAGGCTTTCCATCAGGGACAGGCAGAGCCTGTACACTCCCGACCAAGATGGGGTGTCCTGGGACTTCCGAGAGAAGCCCAGATTCTGAAGACAGAAGAGGGCAAGCAGTCAGAGCAGGCCACTGGATTGCCATGGTGATGGCGTGGTGTTCCCACCAGACACTCACCTGCGAGGCTCCATTTGAAGTGATCTCATACACACTCAGCAAAGGGAGGCAGATGCTCTGGATCACTCCTGCCCCTGCAACGGCGGCTGCTCCCTGGGGACAGGAAACAAACATTTGATCTACATCCCAGGAACATATTGATATGTATCTCACTCGTTCCTTGTTACTTATTAATTATGAAAAATAAAACATCTGTAGTGCTCCGTGGCTTCCTGCAAACGACACCATTAGAACAGAAGTTGCATGATTGACAGATTCCGTTTAGGTAGATGCAGTACTTTTAATTTTAAATGCTGCTTTTTCCATTAAAATGTCAAAGCATTGGTTCATACAATGCTGTAATGTTATTTTACAGGGGTAAACAAAATACAAATGGTAGACATTTCGGTATTAAATGTATAAATGAACAACATGGCATTAAACAAATTAAGGTAAGATGGAAATTTCAACTTTGTATGAACATTTAATCTGCAGTTAATTTATTATATAATTTCTCTAGTTCATAAACAAAACCCAAAGAGAAGTCTCCTTAGACCACATTTCAGACTATAAAATGCAGAATTGATATCTACACCCTTCTTGATTTTGAGCAGTGAAGTGTGGCCTCTCACCTGCGGAGTACGGGCCAGGGTGAGCAGCAGGTGTAGAGTGGCCTCCGTGAAGTACAGGTTCTGCTTGAGCCGCAGGCTCAGCTCCAGGGCACTAAGGACTGAAGGCAGGACGGGCAGCTTGCGCAGAACCAGCAGCCAGTGCTCCCCATCCTCATCCACTCGACACAGCTCCTTCGCCAGGTGCAGGGCCAGGACACACACCTAGGGGGAGACAAAGCACCAGCATGCATAAATACACTTGTGAATGTACAGGTGTCCACATATCCTAGTAGAACGGTAAATTGTCTCATACCTAAATAACACTAAAGAGGTTTTATAAAGAAATTATATATGAGTGTATCTGTTATGGTTCAGTTGCCTCACCACTATGAAATAGCTGACACACAGATTTCCCCTCACCCCATCTCTTTGGTCTTGATGTAGCGCCCGTGGCACGGCATCCGTCTCCATCTTATCCTTGTCCTCCAGGACCTCTCCCATCAGAGCTGTGTGATGCGTGCTGTCAATCAGCGCCAGGGCCTCATCCTGCACGGTCTCACACACGCAGAGCAGGAGCTGCGGGAGCTGGGAGATCTCGCCACCTGGTAGACATCCAACACAGCACAGTTGGTGTTACAGGAGCACAGCACACACAACCAGGGCCGTGATGAATAACCCAACACAGAACCACACTGACTGTTGAGCCCCTGGATCTGCAGAACAGAGATGAGCGCCGAGAAAACCTTGGCCTTGGTTCTCTCCATCAGTTGCTGGTCCGCCTGCTGGATGCTCTCCAGGATCAGGGAGAGTGGGGACAGAATGTCCGGGGCTGATGCCACCACACTGGTCAGAGGAGAAAGTTAGGAGGTTAGTCCTCAACCAGCCCTGGGTATAAATTTTATCTTTGGGATTACTAAAATGGTTGATAACAGCTACCTACTGCGTCAGTTATACTCAATGTTTACCAAACAACCCCCATTCTGTCCAAATTCTTAGATAAAATCTATTTACAAAAGCCCTCTGTGGACTGTTCACTCTGGGCCAAAGCACCCACCTTCGCCACTGTTTGAGGAGGATAAGCAGGAGTGTGGCCATCATGGAGCCCAGACGTAGACAAGGCACAGACATAGGCACCAGAAGCTGTGGAGAAAACACAGGGCAGAGTTGAGGATGACAAGCGCACAACTGGTTTCCTGGCCTTTCCAATGGGAGGAGTTTGAAAAGTGACCCACCGCAGCTTTGGTCCCCTCCAGCACATCCATGAACAATTTGAGTCGAGTGGAGTCCTCCGTCAGCTGCATCACATCAGACTGGGTAAACGAGACAGACAGATACAATCCAAATCTGAATGAGACCAATGAAGCTACAGTAAGTGACAATAGTTTTGAAAAGTGGTGTTTAAATAAGAGATTTCAAACTCCACTGCTCAAGGGCCAGAACCCTGTGAGTGTCCGAACTACCTTTTAGATGCATTTGGAGCTAAAACAAAACAGCAGGTGCAGTGTGGTTATCCACAGAATGACTGCAATTAAGAATTAACTGCAGAACAAAACCAGAACACCAGGGAGGTCTCGAGGACCAGGAATTCCGATGTGTGCTTTAAAAGGTTTGATCAATGTTCTTAATTTTATTTAAGCCTGCCATAACGTAAAAATGCATTTCTACACAGTTTGAAACATTTGGCTAGAAACGCTCCAGAACGGAAATGATGCTGGTGGAAGACAGGACGTGACTCACATGACTGGTGGAGAGGATGAGCAGCATCCTCCAGGCAGAGATAAGCATCTGGCACTCGGAAAAGGAGCGCACCCCGTCCTCCTCTGTCTCAGACATGTGGCACACCAGTGACCTGACATACTGGGACCAGTATTCATAGCGTTTTCCTGAGGAGAATTTCTTCAGGGTGTCCTTCAGAGACTGCTCCAGGGAACCACTGAAAAGGTTACGTCAGGTCAATATTCCATTAAAAAGGTAGCCGTCATAAGGCTTTCCCGGTCACTTACAATTGGTATTGGTAATAACAATTTGGTTCTTGTTTCAAATGAATATTAATGTATGAATCAACTCAAATTAATGTAGGAATGAACTCAAGTTGAATTACCTGACAACATAGTAGATTTCAAGGCCAATTATTTTCATGACAAAGGCACATGTTTCAAGAACACACGGCTGGATGTGCAAGAGGAAATACAGAAAAAAATTAACATACAAACTGAAAAATCTGAATCATTCAATCCATAGCCTATTCAACAGATAAATAAAGATGACAAGTGACTGAAAACAGAATTAGAAACACTGAGACAGAACACCTACCTCTGTTGTTTCTGATGGGGATGGAAGAGTCCCAAAGAGGGGTGTGGTTAGATTCTCCCAAAACTTCTCTCTGCAGAGGGACATCCATTAACATTATCCACTCACTGCACTGACACCATTGTCACCACATACAATAAATGCTAATACACAGCCAGTAAGCCAGTGGGGGTTGAAGAAAGTAAAGTAAAGCTTTCCTCTGGCCTATAACAGCAGTGTCCAACTATAATCGGTGTGTACCCACTGACCTCGTTGAAAAATGTAACAATAACTACAAAGCAGGCTCCCAAAACCATCAAATATATACTGTTTAATATAATATTTAATACACTACACTTAAAAAAATTTCAGTTTTAAGTGTACTCAAAATACTGTAGTAAGACCATGACACTAAAGAATACATAGGAAACAAACAAACATCCTTGAGAAACCAGTATCGATGCAGAAATGAAGTCTTATACAGAACTCTGTTGGCTGAGCTGGCATCACGGCACACACATTTACTGCCAACACGGTCACCAGATAAAAACCCTCTATTATGTCTCCCACAGAGAGAGTGCTGTCATGATTCTTTACCAGGTTTAAAGTTGTAAGAATAAACACACAACTGATTAATATTCTATGAAGAACCTTAAGGTCTCATTGCGAGAGGGTGTTGAAACCGTTAAAATGGCGAGCTAATGAGAAAGGCTAATGAGTTTGGAATGGGCATTAGCTGGAGGGTGCTTAACGCACTTGGTCCGCAGCACAGAGATGGCACTTTCCCGCCGGTCCTGCCACAGGGCATGGAGGAAGGCGAGGGCGGCACGGTGAAGCAATGGGGGACACCAGTACTTCCCCTGCTGCCTGGAGTCGATCAGGTCAAGCACCACCTGCAGGCAGCTCCATTCCCCCAGCAGGAACTCCTGAAAATACACGGCACAGTCAGCGGAGAGGACAGGGGATTCATACAGCATAACCCATTACACGCAGCGTTCGCTATAAAACTTTTGCTTTTTGCACTACTGTTATTAGAAGTATTTTTCAAACATTCCAGAAAAAAAACCCACCCAAATCCTTTATTCAAATATACAATATAATTTACAAAATGTAGATGTTTCTGGGGAGTATAAAACAAAGAAATGTAAACAGGATTCAGATTTAAAGTAACTTCCAGCCTATGCAGTCTTCATAGAGCACATGTACCCTTCTGGAACATAGCCACGTTTCTAAAAACCTGTGCAGACGTAGTTATTCCAGTGCATAAGGGTACACAGTGAGATCATGCTGCTATAACCCCGATTCCATATCCAAGTGCTCACCTTTGACCCTTCAGTCCCGTCCTTCACTTCCAGGTTGAGGAAAAGCTCTATAAGGCCAGGCTGCGTTTCCACAGCAACCGTCAGGAACTCCAGTATCATAACCTTAATCCTCATGTCCTCGGTCTTGCTCTGTAGCCGGGTCAGAAAGGCGTCTCGGATTGCCGCAGCATCACTTCCCAGGCAGGCATACACTGACATTGGGGCCACCTGCGAACCAAAGAGACATACGCCATTTCCACCAATGTCTGTAACAAATGTTCTCAACACAAATATGGGCAGCACAGTACTGCTGATTATTGTACTGGGCTAATAGTTTTACACAGGACAGTTGAACTTGATGAGCAAAGTATGCAATCTCAACTACTTTCTATGAAAGGTATTTTTTTAAAATCTTAATGTGAAAAATCTAACTCGATCTCTGACACCAGGATTGCAGAGTTTACCGTGGCGAGTCTTTTCAGAAGCTGTATAGCGAGGCGCGGCAACGCAGGGTCGTGTTTATGGTAGATGTACTTTGCCAGGACCGCAATTAGGTTGTTTCCATGGCCACCTGAAAAAATTCAAACTTCCATCAGATATATCAGATTTTATTATGTAAAAAGACCGCTAAAAATCTCAAGATGAGTTATGGCTGCGGCACCAGTCTTCAGAGTAAACAAGAGTTTATGACTCAATGAGGTAGACTTTAGGAATATCCTCCACACGGTGCGTGACGAAATGTGACCAGGGGCTGATGGCCTCACCGTGCTGCGTCAACGCCTGCTCCAGTGGCGACACCACGTCCGACGGAGGTTTCAGACGGATCACGTTATTGGTGACGGAGAAGGCCAGCTTCACTGTCTGGATCAGAATCTGCCCCGCCCCCTCAGAACCACCACTGTGAGGACAGGATAAAAACAAAACACTCATTAAAGAAGAATGATGCCTATGCCTGTGACCTTCGCGTGCCTCCCTAAAACAGCTTTAAAATATTCGGACCTGCTGGGCTGGGCGGCAAGGACGACGTCGATGGTGTCCACGCCGATCCCCATGATGTTTACCACTGCCTGACCAGCATCGGTGTTGGTCAGACTGTAGATGCAAAGGGACTGGAGACTGGGAGCACTGTAGAGCCAGAAGCAAAGGATAAAAAAATATATATTTCTGCCCCACAGCAGAGTTAACCAAAACACATGCATTTTCTAATGTCATACCTTCCTTGAGACTCTCCCTCTGGACTCAGATTTAGAATGGCATGAATCAACTCTAAGATGAGGCAGCCTAGAAACAGGGAGCAGGAGAAGGGGGGGGTGCTGGGTTTAGTCACACAGATATAATGGGAGGATTCACAAGGCTCACACTGTTCCTTTTTGCAGACAAACACGATCACAGCAACTTTTTTTGAGACACTAAGGGTTAGAATGCAACATAGAAATTGCAAAAAGACATGAATTCCAATCACTTGCTGTATACGATCCCAATAAGAACATCACAGAACAAACCTATTCTCTCTCTCATTCCATAGGTGTTATAGCGCCATTTGTGGTACGTGGGCAGCATCTCCTTTAGCACGAGGAGCACACAGGGGATCAGGCCTTTGTTTTGGGTGCTTCCCAACTGACCCTAAGAGCAATCAAAGGTAAGCCTTAAATGCAGGTACAACTCTGACGTTGACAAAGCAGGCACCTGTTAGAGGTTACAGTCTACCAGATGCCTGAAGGCAAGTTATTCTTGACTTGAATAGTAAAAAAAAACGGATGCTTTTGCAGCATAATAGGGGCTGGATAAGTATTAACATTACACATTACCTTGACGAGAGTAGTGACAAGGCGCAGGAAGGCAATAGTTACAGCATACTCGCCCCGAGGCTGCTCAATCAAGACCAAGAGGTTTCCATAGTTACCAGCCTTCATGCCCTCAGCACTAGAGAAAGAAGATATGAGGATCATATTTATTCCGAAGGATTAAATTACATTTGTTCAGTATATTCAGATCAGTAAGAGACTTGCACATTTCCTTACCGCGCAAGTTTACTTTTGACTTTTTGGGGATATATATATTTATACCCAGCCAAATTAAGCCATGAGCTTTTGAAAGGGACAATTTATTTGACAGCGATAACCCATATCAAGTCATCACATTAGAAAGACTGTACTAAGCTAGTTTGTAGAAGATCCTCTGATAAATTAATAATCTTTATTTATATAGCACATCATACACAAAATGCTTTACCTAAAATGATAAAAACAGTAAACCAAGGATGACAACAAAAGAAACGCACAGATTTAAGAAGCACTTTCAGAAAAAGCAAGATTAAAAACATTTAAAAGCATTGAGAGCAGGCTGTGCTGAGGCTAAAATGACACCTAGATTTTTTTATTTTGGGTGTCAATTCGTAGGGCATTGGGGGGGGGGTGTTGGAAGGGTGCCTACCTGATTGACTGTGCCATATTGGTCAGGGGGGAGGAGGCGAAGGGCAGGAACCCGGTGTGGTGCAAACTTGACCAAACCTATAAGAAAATAGGAAATCTATGGGCGCCAAACTGGAAAAACCTCCAGAAAGTCAGCTTTTCAGGGGCAACCTTTTAAAAAATAATTTGAAAATAACCAATGGCCATAAGAGATTGAGTCAGTGTTTTGAATACATTGTATCAGTAATAATGGTAATAACAAAATACGGAACATAAGGGAGGTGTATGAGTGCCTTTACTGTAAAAACAAAAAAAAATTTATGGGGCTGTTGCTCTACATACCTTTCCTGGCATTCTTGCAGCAAGCACAATTAGACAGTTGACACATGATGCGATCACGTCGATAGGAGGGTTTAGCACCGATGTCAGTCTGTACAAAACCAAACGGGATATGTCCAGTCAGTAACGGCTCAGTATGAACACTCCAAAAGGCTTTATAAATATCTCAGCAGTCATTAATGAAGGAGATAAACTAATTCAAGATTAAATGTTGGGCTTTTCTAGCTATTCTATCAAGTTAATTTGGATCAAGTATTGTAATCCAACTTACAACTGAAAACAGCAGTTGAGATCCTTAACATTCAAACAATAAAGAAGGTGCAACGAAAACCCCCATACTGCGGCCCACAGCGACCAGGGTGGAGTTCCCCACTGAATCATGAGGTTTTAACCTATATGCACGACTCACCGTTGAAGCAGCATGTAAATGCGGGACGTGATGGGCAGCAGACAGTCAGACACAGTCCAGTCAGTGCTGATCACTTTGTGTACCAGGTCCAGGATAGGCTTCACTTGCTCACAGTGTTGGATAACATCTGATACCCAAAGCAAAGTCAAGGTCAGAGCTATTGGGCTTCTTTTACAGCAACGGTGACCAAACAGAAAATCACTCGAGTGGGGCGTTATTATGGTGGCTGGCCTGGGCTCACCTGCGGTGGATACCACGTGCAGCAACATTTCAATCTCGCAAGTGAAGAGCGTCCAGGAGCTGTAGGAGTAATCCCAGCGCACCAAGTAGCCATGGTCTCCGGGAACCACCTGACCTAGACAGCCCAGGGGCATGCGCAGGTTGGTCTGTCCAAGACCTGCAGACAGAAGCATGGGCAGGCAACTTTGATAATGATCCTTTTCACATAAAAAAAAACATGCTCAACTGAACATTTAAAAGGCACACATTTTCATTGTGATAAACTTTCATACCAAGAGGGTAAAGGAGTTTGGGGGCCTGTCTCCTCCACAGTGTCTCGTCTTCCCGGGACACAATGTCATTGGGTTTGTGTTTATACACCTCAGTATAGAAAGACATCTTATCCAAAAAGGTGTACACCTGGTGGACATATGGTGGACAAACAGTTAGGATTATTAACATGGGTATTTCTGAGATGACAGTAGTTAGTGGATTATCTGCAGACCAAGACATTCATTAAATGCTGCACCTTCTTGGCAGTGGACTTGTCTGACAACAGTGCAGTTAAGAACTGGAGGAGTGGGCCAATCTTGTGAGGAAACATCCCAACTGCACTATCCAAAATCATTCCCAATCCCATGTTCGGTTTCTGGAGAAAAAAAGAAGAGCCACGTCTAATAGACACGACTTGATAAAATATTATATTGACATTAAATCAATGAACCCATCTGCTCAAGTTTATGTCATGACTTGACGTACCACAAATAACAACAACATAAACTGGCTAAATGCTACTCCAAACAATTCAATTGCCCAACTTTGTGTGCTTTATACCCAGAATCCAACAGGTAACTTACAGTCTCCCAGAAGAGCTCCGCAAGGCTGGGAGCAACGAGGACCTCACAGGCAGCATTTATCAGCGGCTAGACAAACACAAGACTCTCTTAGCTTGCTGAGAAAAGCCAGTGTTTGTTGATAAACGGCATTCGAACATTTTCTCTTATGGAACCAACCTGCTGGCTTCCAAGAGTTTCCTCTTCAAATGAAGTGATGACAAAGGAAATAAGACCGTAAACACACATCCGTGCCGTGCTGGCCGTACACTGAAAGGTGGCACAAATCGGAGAACATTAGTCAACGCGTGACTGAAACAGCAGTGATCTCATCTTATCTTGACAAGAGAAGAGCTTAAAAGAAACATTTCAAGAGAAAGCCATGTATTTTTACAGGCAGTCACAAGTACAACAATGATGTTTGATCAACTTATCAAGCATTTAGTGAACAGTGAAAGATATGAGAGCCAACATGCCAAATCAAACAGGTGGCCGGCGGACTGGACTTACATTGTTGCCGTTGCTGCCCAAGGCCTGGAGCATGCGGGTCAGGTACTGAAACACATCCAGCTGCAGCGAGGTCTTCCCAATCCGGCGGATCACAGGGCTGGACTCGTTTGGGTTCAGAGTGTGCCGCAACAGAACCCAAGCCAACAGAACCGGGGCATGGTGGGGGATATCTCCAAAAGTCAGCAACATTTGGTCCATCTCCTGGAGAAGTCAAATATTTTGAATTACTTAAAACATGGTAATGAGATCTTTAAGTTTATAGTTCCTGCTTTTCAAGCGCACACATAAAATCCAAGCGAAAAAACAGGTCTAGATGATCTTACTTTGCAGATCTCACAAGTACTTGAGAACTGATGCTGTTCGGTGCGATCCTCTAGAGCACACTTGTGCAGGAAGTCAATGTCCATTCCTTCTACCAGGATTAGAGAACTGAAGAACCTACATGAGAAGACAGTGATGCTTAAAAAATGTTTAAAAACCATCCTTCGCTAGACTGAGACCAAATCAAAACCATGACAACTTGCTAATGGCTTTTAATAACATTGTATTGAATAGCTTTTTCTTTTTGTGCAACTTATTTCTTCTATCCATGAAAATAAAACACTATTATATAAAAGTTAAGTAAAGTGCAATTAGCAGGTTGCCAAAGTTTGGATTTGGTCTCAGCCTGAATTAAGAGAGGAAGAGACTATGATGCCACAAACCCGATGCGGTCCACCAGTGCGTCCATACTCTTGTCCACAAGGTGTCGGTTCGTCTGTCTGTGGCCAAAGCCATGCTCCTTGAAGATCTTGGTGAAGGTAAGGAGGTCCGTGGGTGCCATCTCAAAGTAGGCGTAGTACAGGAAGAGTATTTCCAGGAGAAGTGATTGCTCTCGAAGACACTGCAGGAACCAGCGTGACACCTGCCTCTCCGTCTCCAAGGAATGGGGGGGCGTGAGTAAAATTAATATCCATCAGATATATGAAGGGTGATCAGTTAGTACATCTTATGTACCTTCTCAATTTCTCAAATACTTCCCCCTGGCTTCAAGCTTTGAATAGCATAAGCTTGAAAAAAATTGCAAGGTTGTGATGACGTAAATGTTGATGACTACAAATTTTGCCTATTATTTCTAAAAGTAATACAATAGCATCTTACATTAAATTACTGAGACAAATACAGGATTGCGATGCAGGAAAAAAAAAAAAAAGATTTTACCTATGCTTGTGCTCTAGACAAAGAAAAAAATAAAATAAACACACCATGAGATTTCCATGAGTCTCCCATGTTGGAGCCTCGGCTCTGCAAAGGCTCTCAAACTGCTGTTGGTACTTAGTAACCAGGTCCTTCTCCAACTTGTTCACACAGTTCGAGTACTCTGCCTGAATAATAAATTCGATGAAAACATCACCACGAGAATCGGGGGGGGGGGGGGGGGGATATTAAAAATTAATAAAAAAAAAAAAATAAAAAAGGGTTAAAGGTATATTAATAAAAAAACAACCTAGTAAAAAAAAAAAAAAGTAACACAAATAAGAAGAGTACAAA
>JAOYSI010002065.1:0-16425 GCA_025775065.1 Hiodon alosoides
CACAAAAAATACTCTCTTTTTTTCCTCATAACTTCTTACCCTCCCACACCCCCCCCCCCCCCCCCCCCCCCCCCCACTCTCTTTGGTCCTCTGATACACATCTCCTCTCGGTCTGTTCACCCAGACGGCGGGGTTTTCAGTACCATGGGCCCTTAGCTCTCTAAAACACTTTCCCGCCTGGTATGCATGCATGTCATTGTATACAGTCTCTCAGGCCCGGCTCAAATTACCTCCTCAAATTGTATTGCCTATAATTGTCATTCCTTTGTCTGTGTTTGTGAAGTTGGCTGCTATAGATGACTGCTAGTACAGCTCAAAGCTGCCACTTGCCCAGGCCCACTTTAACACTGGACACTGTTTAATGGGAGCAAAATGCCCCATGTATTCCCTATAGATGCTTCAGAATCTAACTGTGACTCTTTTGACACTTTCCTCCCGCAATAGTTAGAACATTTTATCCCATTATAAAGCGATTCAGAAACAATGGCAGCAGACGAAACATCAAATTGATTTCAGATGAAATGATTGAAATTATGTTTGGAGCAATCTTTTCCCTTTCATGGGCTGAGTTTTAATTAAAACTGCCTTATGATTCAACGGTCTCAATACCTCCTCTGGCACCCAAGCAATCCTTTCTAAAGCTTTTAGTGTCCGTTCAGATCAAGCAGTAAATACCCCTGCGTTAATCATCAACCCTGATTACAAATGATACACTGTGCTTGGTGCTCTCGGGGCCCTCTCAACCAACCATGCAATATTACACTGATGTCCTAAACTGCTCCAGGGAAGGTAAGTCCATCCTAACGGAACCAGAAATTAGAGTACAAACTGCTCCTCTTCAGTCAGTGTTTTTTCTAGCGAAGGCTATACCGATTTTGTACTAGAGTTTTGATAGATTATGGCCTGATTTGAGCGAGGTTTTTTTTTATTTAATTTTTTTTTTTTGACGGGAATTTTATTAATAAAGCTTGTGGACTTTACCTAGTGAATGGAAAAATGGCTGTGAGGCCGTTATGAGCCTAGAATAATATTCAATAAAAACACATTTAAAATTGTATTTATTGAATAAAGGAACAAAAAAAAAAATCTCTGTTGAAACAAGCCGTTTTATTTAAACGCTGTGAGCAATGTATAAACAATTAAATGAATGAAAATGATCTTAATTAAATTATGGGATTAAAAACCTTTGGATAAGGGGGGTATGAGTTCCGTGGTTATATTGCTGAAGTGGGCGGGACACTCTGTACGGAATTACAGCCTCTATGGCACTCGGTATCACTGTCTGTATGTACCGTAATACAGTACAATACTTAGTGTTACCATATTAAAAAGTTCAAATCAGGCTCTTTTTTTTAGGTCTCCCCATTTCTCTGTAGTAAAACAGGACGCCTTCATAATAAAAGGTTCACTTGTTAAAACAAATACATTTTTCATTTGTATTTATTTCAGTGTGTGTTTTAGAAGATGCATCTACAGTAGGTCTACTAGTGTAAAGCAATGTTCCTTAGAATCTGAAGTAACGTATCACAAATATTAACACAGCTGCGGGTTTCATGCTTTGACCTCGCACCCAACTTCAAGGGCCTTATCACTTTTATAGAATAGAATATAGAATATACGTTGTTAGATATTACATTGATTTCTCCACACATCGTATTGAGTTCAGTGAATCGTCTCTTCCTTAATTTTTTCTCTGAGACTGCAGGCATGGTGCCCGTGCTACCCAGATGTACTTTCTTACGGGGGTTTGCAGCGAGCAACTATGACACGATGGCAAAATCACAACAACCTGGCGATCCTCCCAGCTATTTAGTGTTTTCATTAGCATGGGCTGATGGCCTGTCCGCTTAACCCTCCTGAGGTAGCGGAATTCAGTCTCGTTGGAGCTTTCATCTCGACTACTTCCTGTCTCTGTCAGTGCAAGTTTTGAAGTTGTCAGCAATCAAGTTTAAAACTGCTAACAAGTATGGACTGGAGCCTGTGCGGGTTCAGACTTACTGGTTCTGATAAATAAATGTATTTCAGCAGGCATCATTATGTTTACATTATGTATGTCTCTTGTTGGACCCCGTGGCTCAATTTGAAATGGAGGAACGGTATGGAAACTGACGGCTGATTATTTTAGGAATCCGGCTTCGAGTGTAGATATTGGCCATGCTACTGATGGCCATTGCGATATGAAAATTGTACAGAATCTCTCTGTTGGTGGTAGATTCTCATTACTCGGGGGGCTTTTGGATTCACATAGCAGTTGCAGTGCTTTCCCTATAAAAAAATGTGTAGGCATGGTGGTGAGATGGTGGGACTGGGGAAGGATATAGATCCTGGGTGTAGGGTGTGTCGATCACCGGAGACACCAGAAAATACTTTTTATTCAGCGATTGGTGTTTGTTTAATTAAATGAGCAGAGGTACAACAGCAACAGAACAAAAATTTAAAAAAATGTTAAGTGAAACAAATTCTCGTTAAAGCAAGGGTTCTAAAAATAATCCGTTTCTGTAACTAAAATGGATAAATAGTCACTCGGAAATCATTAGTTGGGATCTACTCAAAAGCACTCCAAACCACCTGTTGTACCTGTACCAGCCCAGGCTAAATTAACCAGCAATTAACTTTTATGCTGTGGCTGATTCTGCCATTGGCTCGAATCAGCAGGCAGGCTTTGAATGTCAGGATGGATGGTCTTAAAGGGGCAGTTCAGTTCTCTGCCAATTAAAAATGTCCTTTTTGTGGCAATCCATTACAGGTATTCTCTCCAAGAGATACGTCCAATAGGACTATGGGCATTTAAAAATATTTTCTTCCCCCCCCCCTTCAATCAAAAATGTTACATTATTGGTGTGCCACTGAACCAACTGTGTTTTCATTTCAGTGTGTCAGTTTTGGAGAAGGGCATTTCAGCAGCATTTCTTTCAGTTTCCTCTGTTCTGTCAGAGTAGGCCAGACTCATATTACTGTTATGCTGTATTATGCTGTTCTAGCCTTTATGCCCGATTGTCTGTTTTGTGTTGCTGAGCTGCTGAATCTGCAAATGGGAGGGGGAATCGTTTACAGTAAATGGGAAACAAGATCTGAGAAGTACTTAAGCTGACTGTCTGGCGTTCTCACCCTTGTCAGGAGCCGAAAAGTGGAAACCCTCCTCTGTGCGTAACGTCCCAGGCTGTGTGAGTCCTGGAATGGCATAGAAAAGTCAGCATGAAGAACAGGCCAGATGATCCGCTGGCATTTATGCTGCGACAGTACAATATTCTGTACAGAGACCCATGCGTACTTACACTTGGACTGTACGGACACGCACGCACGCACACACACACACACACACACACACTAGGACTGTACGGACATACACACACACACACACACACACTAGGACTGTACGGACACACACACACACACACACACACACTTGCGCCACGTCTGTACGGACACACACGCACGCACGCACACACACACTTGTGCCACGACTGTAGGGGCACACACACGCGCACACACACACACTTGCGCTAGGACTTTTTGATGGTCTGTACGGAGACCAAAAGGCACATATTTGTTGATTACAGTTAATATTCTGTGGCGTCTGTACAGAGACTAAGCTGATTAGACACAGACACGATTCGTCATTTCAGTTCACGTCAGTGCTTGTCGGCAGGTTGTAAAAATGTTTGAAACACCGGCCGACAAGCACTGACGAGTAAGGTCTACCCGCACTGTGTCAGTTTCAGCCGCACACTGGACGCAAAACTGATTCCACAAAATCGCGGCTTTGTCTTTTCAGGTTCGTATTGTGTTCCGTGTCCTGAGCTGACACAGGCGTTGTGTCAGGGACTTATAGGTGCGTACATTAGGGATGTGGAGTCTATAAGACGCCCACAGACACTCAGGTTTCGGATTCTGTGTAGTCTGCACGGAGACCAACGCGCACATTCAGTGCCTTGCGTAAGTATTCACCCCCTGGGACTTTCCCACATTTTATAGTGTTACAACCTGGAATCAAAAATGTATTTAATTGGGATTTACCAGCAAAAAACCCCAACCTACTTAATACTTTCAAGGTGCCAATATTTTTTGTTGTGAGAGGAAAGTTAAGACCGTACAGACTCCACACATACGTACGTCAGGACATACAGCGGGTGAAATAAGTATTATAATTATAAGTTATGTGTAATAATGTGAAATGACACAGGGAAAAAGTATTCCACACATACGTACGTCGCTTTTTCCTCCCCGGCCCTTAGTAGGTAATAATGGCTTCACAGTAAACCAATCCGCATTCTGTTACTGTTAAGAAGTAGTAAAAGACAGAGATGAAAAAGGGGGTCTCTTAAAACAAACCCTGGGACCTTGTCCATTATAACCAGCCTGTCTCCTGTTTGTTAGCCGCCAGTTGCTGGTTGGAGAGAGAGGATACCACTGCCTTTATCCTGCAGATTTTTGGACCTGTCTCAATCTTAATGGCTGGAAGATTAGGGTATTGCTCACTTCGCTCATGTACGGAAAAGCACTCCAACCAGATTGCCTGGTTCCTCCTGCTAGCTGATTAAAAGCCCTTAGTAAATATAGTCCTGATGTCATAAACTGTGACAGGCCCATTTATTTACTAATTGGTAGGCGTTACACCACAGTAATTTCCCCACATTGAATTCCAGTAACTAATTTCAATAACATATGTCAACTTGTTCTTGAGATATATAACATTTACAACAAGAACGTAAAAAAGGTATGCTATGGCCACGAAACTGTACTGGGACCTGCAGAAACTTCTGACTCCGGTGTTAAAAACAGAGCATGATTTATGCATTGACGGAGCTCAACGCTAGATCCGTTTCCCGCTTAGCGGACTGAGAGGGGACTTGCACATCTTCAGGATGATGCATGACATATTTAACAAGAATTATTTAGGGTTAGTATGACCAGCTGAACAAATCATAGATTAAAAATCAGATTTAATAAAACTCCCCATTTTAATCTACCAGTTGGAATCGGATCCAAAGATGAGATATTGCCTTAACTCACTTAGCTTGATGTGTTGGTAAGCAGTATTAGAAAGCCATTATTGTGGTTTTTGGTTTTGAAATATAGTCAGTATGTCAGTCAATAAATATCATTAGCCTTTTATGGTTTTTTGATATTTCTCGTTCTGTGAACGGTTTACATAGCACCCAAAGCGTTTTTTGACTGACTCAAGTGCTAAACATTGTGGGGCTTTTTTTTTTATTATTATTGAGGGGAAACTCTAACAGAAAGGGTGCTAATGGCGTGGCTGCTCCAGACCCAGAGCCTGCGATGTATCCATGGGAGACCCTTAGTCCCAGTGTTCACTCACACAGTCACAACTGCTCACTGAGCCCCCCGTATGAACACCACCTGTGAGGAGATGCAGAGGGGTTTAGAAACGCTGCACAGTGAGACAGCAGGTGGAGACGTTCGTCGCTATGGCGAAGGAGACCGAAGAATGGTGGACCACTGCTGTTCCTCGCAGAAAAGGGCGTAGCAGGGAGTGGAAACTGCTCTGGTTATCTCTGCTCCTCGGTTCTCTTCATGTCTATTAGATGGAGGGTTAACACTGCCCTTCCTAGGTATCCTAGGAGCAGACTGCCCTGTAATTCAGATTCATGCCATTTACTGTCATTACTTATTTTGTCCTTCGCTGCTAATTTTAATGGACACGCATCAAATCCATCTATATCAGTATGCCCTCTCTGCGGGTCTTTATGTCTGTATTTATGTACTAAAAACATCGCTTTTTCCAGAAGATTTTGTTTTTCTGAAAAAGTTCAAAGCACTTGAACTCACAAGGTGATGCCTTGTTTTGAAAGGTTTGGATTACATAGTTTAATTTATGTCTGGTTTTTAAACTGGAAGACGCCACACACAGTGCTATCTAAATAAATACAGGAGAGATGGCTTGGAGATGAGTATTTCAAAGTGGTGTAATAGCTGTGAGATCACTGCAGTGATTCTGAGCAGTTTGTTACGGTCACAAAACGCTTGATCTCTTTACGGTAATTAAATGGATTTTGAGATTTTATGAGCTCATCCTCAGGCCTCAGGGTAGTCAAGTGCTACACCAGGACATCTGTTCTGCTCTGGTTTCCTAAAGCGGCTAGAATTTGTCACAGTCCACTAGATTTGTTTTTGACCAGTGTCGGTGCGGAGTGACTGCTCTGTATCTAATCTAGGGGAAACTGTTCATTTTATTACAGAGTATCCATTATATTAAACCATGTTTATGCAGGAAGAGCAGAAAGTGGAGTGTGTGTATTATAAATGACTATTTAACAACGGTGAATTGCTGAAATTATGTTTGATTTATGGCCATTGCTCAATGCTGTTAGCTTTAAAAATAGTCTGTTCTGTGAAATATTTGGCGGTTTAAACTATTAACGGTTTACAGCCTTGAGGAAGTAACTTGTGCTCATTAACGGTTAACCAATGGGCAGGAGAACCACGCTGTCAGATTATTGCCTAACTCTAAAAAAGAACAACAGCTGAAAGTGAAAAGGTTGTGGTAACCTGAGAGGAGTTTGGGTCCGTCTGCCAAGCCCAGGGATTCGAGGAAGGAAGAGGAACATAAAACCTTCATTTCATAGATGGCGTTATAGTGAACCCTGTATAGATAGCACAGACTGCTATAGAAATGCTGTTTCTGAGGTCCCGGACAATATTTTCTCGTCCCCACCCCAATTAGAACACTTTACTCCTGAATGCTTTGATTCTCAGCTGATAACGAAACAGCTGCAGTAAGATTAGTATTATAGGACTAAAAGTAGTAATGATAATTATTATTACTACTTAATTTGGGGGGGGGGGGGTATTCGCGGTAAACCCTTGGTCATGGACTTCCGGCTGAGAAATGCAAAAAAGTATTTTTGACATTTGGTGATAATCCTCCATGGGAACTGGACGCCCTCGGCTGGAGGTGACTTTATGCAGAGTTTGTCTCTCTCTCTGAGCAATGCCAAAGCTTATGGAACCCTAAATCATTTCCAGTTTAAAATGATCCCCATGCTAAGCTCTCCGTGTCTGTTCAGGAATGGCTCCCAAGGCTCCTGTCGCTGTGATGGTTGAGGGCCTGGACCAGACCAACTGCAACCGAGCCCACAGCTGAGCACCAGGAGACGAAGAAGAAGATGGGTGTCAGCGCCTCCAGCTCCCCCCAATCCTGCTCCCCTCGCTTCGGAGGTAACCCGCAGACCTTCATAGGTGGGTCTAACCGCTTTTACTTGTCTGCGTGCATCAATGGTAGTCACAAGAACCTTTGTTGTGTTGTTTGGATCTGACCCTTGGCAGCAGGAGTTTTTTTTTTTTTTTTTTGTGGGGGTTGCCCTAATCTAAAGAAGGTGTTTTGCAAGGTGTCCCATTGAATCCATATGGAACACACCGTTAGACACACGGCTATGTGCAAACATGGTATTCTAACATCTTTCTGCTCCAAACCCAAATCGGCCAAGTACTTAGCGTTGGTAGCAGAAAAAAACACAAGGTAATTTGCGTTAAAGGCAGTCCTTCGTTTAATCAGATGCTATTGAAAAGTAGTTTCTGCAGCCCATTCTGAAGTGATGGGCGATAAGATTCTTTTTACAGAATCGATTCATGTGATTCAGTTCACTTAAAATAATTGCTGAGAAGAATTCCTCAATAGTATGCACTAAATTCTTTGAAGTGGGAATTGATTAACACATTTACCTGAATTAATGAGATGTTTAATTGGGGAATTATTTTCACTTAGTTTCATATAATATTCAAGATGGGTTTGTTGGGGAAGAATAGTAGTGTGTGGTACCGGGTATGGAGTGTTGGCTTTGCACATGAATATTTTATTTTGTCAATGTCATTTTTAATTAGAATTTCAGCTTTACTGTTCTTAAAGCTGCAATAAAATATTTAAAATACCGTTCTGAAATAGTGGAAAACAGTGGAGTAGGGGTCTTATCTTTGCCTGAGCCTGAACTCAGAACACAAATGGTTGAATCTTGATCTTTGGTTTGAGGGAAATCATTTCTTGGGAGTTGGTTCTTGGTTAAACTTCTGTTTACAAATAGAGATTTAATTGGAGTTTTTTTTCTCAGTATGTCAAATCAACAGCCTAATTGAGATTGGTGATGCTTATGAAGACTTCCGGATTTACGACTGTAATTATCAATTGCAGAATATTGTACATTATTAGAATTATGGTGACCTTTTTTCAACCTGCATTTACTCTCTGCATTACTAAAGCTTATGGTGAAATGTTTATTTCCAGTTTTTTAGCTTTCATCTTCTGAGGAAATTGTCTCAGATAAACATTTACCTGGCAGAGATTTTTAACATGATTAGAAATAAAAGGGTACTTTACAGCAACATGGACTCCATCAACTCTGCCAAACCCCCCCCCCCCCAGATCAGTGTGTTTTTCGAAATGTTGAGATTTTTTATTTGCTGGGAGCTAATCTGGTGTTTTCTCTTCCCGTCAGGCACCTCCTTCTATTCCCAGACGGGGTACGGCTGTGAGCCCAAGCTCTACAGCCTGGAGCACGGCCATGACAAGCCCCAGGACAGGAAGAAGAAGAGCTCGGGCCTGGCCACGCTCAAGAGGAAGTTCATCAAGCGCCGCAAGTCCAGCCGCTCCGCCGACCACGCCAAGCAGATGCGTGAGCTGCTGTCGGGCTGGGACGTGCGGGACGCTAACGCGCTGGTGGAGGAGTACGAGGGCACGGCCGCCCTCAAGGAGCTCAACTTCCAGGCCAGCCTGGCACGGCCCGAGGCCCAGACACTGCCCCGTGACCTGGCCGCCCTCTATCAGCACAAGTACTGCACGGACGTGGACCTGATCTTTCAGGACACCTGCTTCCCCGTGAACCGTGCCATCCTGGCTGCGCGGTGTCCTTTCTTCAAAACACTGCTGTCCTCGTCCCCGGGCTACGACGCCGAGGTGCTTGTGGACATTGACACTGTGGGCATTGACGTACCCATGTTCTCAGCGCTTCTGCATTACCTTTACACGGGCGAGCTGGGAACTGCAGACTCGCGCCTCCACAACACTGACGTCCTAATGCAGCTGAGTGAGCAGTTTGGTTCTCCCAAGTCGCTGGAAGCCGACATGCGCGGCCTCTTCGACTACATGTGCTATTACGACTCACTGCTCAGCTTCTCCTCCGATACGGAGCTGGTGGAGGCCTTTGGGGGTGGGCCTGGGGGTGGGGTCTGCAGCGTCGGGGGGCGTGGCTGCCTGGAGGAGGAGGAGCTGCGGGCCCACAAAGCCGTGCTGTCCGCCCGCTCGCCTTTCTTTCGCAACCTGCTGCAGAGACGCATCCGCACGGGCGAGGAGATCACAGACCGCACGCTGCAGACGCCCACCCGCATCATCCTGGACGAGTCCATCATTCCGCGGAAGTACGCCCGCGTCATCCTGCACTGCATGTACACGGACGTGGTGGACCTGTCCTACGTGCTGCGCCCAAGCCCCTCCTCCGGCAGCCTGACTGAGGTGCAGGCCCTGGTGGCTGAAAGAGGAACTGCAACCTACGCTGAGGAGGCCATGGAGCTCTACCACATTGCTCTCTTCTTGGAGTTCAGCATGCTGGCCCGAGGTATTTGCGTACATTCAAACGCTCACACGTTCTCAAAACGCTTACACACAAACACACATTCAAGATGTAATCTCCTGCCCTGAGCTCCTACATACGTCATGTGTTGTTAATTACATTTATTATCAAAGGGTTGACATATTTTGGATAAATTAGGTACAAGGATGGCCTTCATTGATGGCTCTGTTCGTAAAAAAGGCACTCGCCCAAGCACGGACTGAACGCTATTTCATTTGGCGACTGTGAGTGTTAAGCAACTGGTAGGACTGAGTAGTGGAACACAATTGCCTGTCATAGTTTAGGGTAGGCTGAAGTCAACATGGGAGACTCCCTGCGACCAAAGACCTCTTTTGAATTCCATGCAACAATGACTATCCTCCAGTCTGTGCGGAATTCCCTGCAGTGTGTTAAATTCATTTTAAATTAAATAAGGAGGAGGGTGGCTTTGAGGAACCACTTATGACTTCCGTATACGCCTGGTTGTTAGGGTCTGTGCCAGTGGCGTGGACTGAATACATAATTGCCAAATTCAGAGTAAAATGTTTTTTTAAATGGTTCAATGATGTCCTAACGGAATACACAGACCAGATGAACCAATTACAGTTTGACCTTTGACCTCGCTTCCTGCTTTACTCGCCGACGCCACATGTTAATAACAGGGCTTGTTGAAGTGAGGCCTCTGGAGGAATATTTGCAGCTTGAGACATTAACATTTATTCTGACTCCACATTTCCTCCACTCTTTTTATGTCAGAAGGGCTAAACAATGTTCTGTTTGTAAATGAGCCACCAGGAGATTTTATAGATCACATTTTATCGAGGTTTTATTTCAGTAGACATGTATTGGTGCCACTTTAACTGACCAAATTTGCTACTGCCAGCATTGATACACATTACCTATCCCTGCTTTCAAACCCCCTGTTTTTGCCAGTACCCCATAAAGAAACAGACCCAAACGCACGCAAAATTGATTTTTGCTTTTATCTATTTTTATTTCGATATTCGTGCAGTTTTATGACTCATTGCAGTTACATTGTTTTTATGCAAAGTAATGATAAATTGAATATGCAGGAAATTCTGTAAATGATTTGATAATCTATAGCAAAGCTGATCACCCTGTACATGCACTGTGTTTTTATTCTAAGGAGAAGACTTAGGCTGATCAGTATGCGAATGAAGTGGCGGTCTCTCTCATTTGTTGCAGTTTTATAAGCGTAAAGCCTTGCGCATCAGACCCCAGGAATTGATTGTTCAATTTGAGCCTGTTTTGTGCAGTCTTGTCCTCCATTTACTCATAGCAAAAGATTGTTTCTGGATACGAGAATGGATTTTTAAGTCTTGATATTGTGCTCTGGTGAAATGGGTTATTGATTGAAGGTTTTTTTTTTCTTTCCCCAGTGGAAAGATTGTTCTGGGATGTTAACCCACTGGTGCCGAGTGGTAACTACTAGCTCTGATACAGTGAAGAAGCAATCAAAGATATACTTTTAAACTATGGATGGAAATTAATGCGCGTTAGGCAGATACTTTTGTCAGCTGCCGTGTGTTCGGAATGGGATAGCTGAATTAGTTTGTAGGGGAGGCAAAAGGATTGCGAGAAGAAAATTATGGTTCATGTTTCTTTATAAATAAATTTAAGATGATGATGGGTACATAGTGGTACAGGACGGAATCAAACGGGATCTTCCTTTCACAGGCAGCAGTAGGACTAGGAGTTAGTCTGTTATCCCTGGGTAATCTGCAGGAGTTTAAAATGTCCCGAGCCTGCTGAAACAGGCCCCTTGTGACGGGCTTGCTGTCAGTGCAGCGCAGCCTCCCGTTAACATTGTCACCTTCGGTATTTGCCCATGTGGAGAATAGAAAGTGTGGCAGATTTTTTGCCTAGCTGCCTTCTCCACTCACCCTGAGCCGACCTCCTCCCAGTAACGTGAACCGGTGTGTTGGCTCATCTTCATCATCATTAGTTTTGACAATCTTGATGGCATTGAGCTTCTCTCTTTGATGTTTTCAGAAGCGTTAAGACGAGGCTAATTTATGGTGCAGTTTTATGTTTTTAATCTTACCAATTTTGTAAAAATAATACGAATAATAAAAATAATAATAATATTCTTTTAAAAACAAGAAACAAAGAATTGAACTACCTGATTGCTAAAAGTTGACCCCAGAGAACTGCAATCTCACTGGCCAGTGAATGGTCATTACTGACTGGGCAGGAACTCTTCAATCCTTCAGTCATTGTTGCTACAAAGGCCAACTAAGTTGAAAATATGTTGGCCTCTTTGGGCTGTATTATAATGTTTGTTTATTACAAGGCATCAGTCTTTCCAATGCCGATACAACCAGGCACCATCTACTCTTTCCGCCCAACTGAATCAAGAGTGCCCTTTAAATAATTCCCAAATAAACATGAGGTGCACCAATTAGTGCATTTATCACAGGTGAAATGCATATGTATAAAACCAGCAATTTAAGATGAATTTTGTGCCCAGTCTTTTATTATCCAGTACATTAATTACACAGTTGAAACCTGTTTTTTGAAAGACATTTCTTGAGCAGTGACTTAACCTAGTGAGGAGGGCAGCACAAGAGAAGAATGCTGTCACTCATAGTACAAAGGCTTGTTTTGGGGACCTTGAGTAGATCAGAGAATAGAAGGGAACGAACTGGGGAATGTTGGTGGAGAAGCAGAGCCATGTAAAAGTGAGTAATAGTATTTTAAAAATCAATCCGGTCTTTAACCAGTAGGCAATGCAGGCCTTGAAGAACTGGGGTAATATGAGGAGGCAGAAGGGAAGAGCCTCCTTGCTGAAGTTTTGTCAGCTTGCATGCAGAAATATTTTGATTTGACGTAGACATTTTCTAGCTTGATTCAAGACTGAGGAAGTATTGGGTTTAGTACTGGTGTAAGTTTATGCTTCATAAGAATATATGTGATAACTCTGATCTGTCTGAGTAGAAACAAATACACAGAACAACAAAGGGCCCAAGACAGATCCCTGAGGGACGCCTTGGAGGCAGACCACAGGCGTCCCAGACACATTGCTCCCTAACTCAGCTAAGATTAATATCCAGAATAATGTGATACCAGAGAGTCTGATATTTCATGCCAGTCGAGCTGTATGCTGTGATTGACAGTATCAAGTGGTTAATTAGGATGAGGAATCATCAAAAAGCAATCAGGGGCTATCAACCAATAGTTGTTGACTCTGACCAGAGCCTCTTCAGTACTATGTAATGATTTGAAGCCTTAGCAGCTCCTAATCCACAAGGTTGTTTTGGAGTTGTGTTAATGCATTCTAAACCTTTGCTAAGAAAGTGAGGGTATTTATGGGTCTCCAATCTTTAGTTCAGGAAAATCTGTGTTTATAAGGAAGGAGGAGGAGAGAACTGTGCTCAGACAGGTATAACCTGTATTAATGTGGCTGGGTGATGCCACGGCGAATGCCAGTGGCAGTGATGGGAACACCAAACGTGGCAGGCATTTTCAGTCTGAGCCGGCCTGGCCTTAACCTGGCCATCATGATTTTGCTCTTCACTGGAAATGCTCTCTCCTTATCACTGATGTCGGGCAGAAACATTGTCTTCTCAACCCCTCTCCCAAAAATAGATATGGCTGTCACAGTCACATTGTTTCACAGCGAGGGGGAGCGTGACTAACTCATGAAGGAGGGGAAGGCCGTGGGACTCCCTCGTTCAACTTCTTTGTTTCTTTCCTCTGCATTTAACACTCTTCCTCTCATTTAAAGGACGAGTATAGGGCAGACATGTGCAGCAGGGGTTTGTGACCTCCACGCTGGCAGTCCTGTCGTCTGTTCCTGTGGGGTCTTAATGAAGCAAGCGTGTCTGTTCTGTGGGATCCTAATGAACCAAGCATGTTTGTTCTGTGGGGTCTTAATGAAGCAAGCGTGTCTGTTCTGTGGGGTCTTAATGAAGCAAGCGTGTCTGTTCTGTGGGGTCTTAATGAACCAAGCATGTTAGTTCTGTGGGGTCCTAATAATCCAAGCGTGTTAGTTCTGTGGGGTCCTAATGAACCAAGCGTGTTTGTTCTGTGGGGTCTTAATGAACCAAGCGTGTCTGTTCTGTGGGGTCTTAATGAAGCAAGCGTGTCTGTTCTGTGGGGTCTTAATGAACCGAGCGTGTTTGTTCTGTGGGGTCTTAATGAACCGAGCGTGTCTGTTCTGTGGGGTCTTAATGAACCGAGCGTGTCTGTTCTCTGGGGTCTTAATGAACCGAGCGTGTTCGTTCTGTCGGGTCCAAATGAACCAAGCGTGTTCATTCTGTCGGGTCCAAATGAACCAAGCGTGTTCGTTCTGTGGGGTCTTAATGAACCAAGCGTGTTCGTTTTGTGGGGTCCTAATGAACCAAGCGTGTTTGTTCTGTGGGGTCTTAATTAACCGAGCGTGTCTGTTCTGTGGGGTCTTAATGAACCGAGCGTGTTTGTTCTGTGGGGTCCAAGTGAACCAAACGTGTTCGCTCTGTGGGGTCTTAATGAACTAAGCGTTTTCGCTCTGTGGGGTCTTAATGAACCAAGCGTGTCTGTTCTGGGACTGAACGAACCTCACAGAAGAGGTTCAGCCCCTATTGGACGAGAGGCATGTCCTTTCTTTTTTGCTAAACAGAGCCCCTTCGGTTACCAAACAGGCGTTCAGATGTTGTTGGGCCCTGATTACCACACGGCCATTATGATCTTTCCGGACTCCGATCACTGCTTTCAGCGGCTGCACAGGCTGCGCGTGGTTCCGCACACTCTAACTGGCAGAAACACAAATATTTTTACTTCTGCTCAAAATGGTTTTTAATAAACTGATAAACTGATGTTTTCACTGATAGGCTACAAGTAAACAAACAGAGCTAGTATGTGCAGTGTGGAATTTAATTGAATATCGTCAGTTAATTCTTATAAGGATGGGCCTGACATATCTCCAAGTAAATGTTTACGTTTTGCAATCCGTGGAAACATCTCGACATTGATTAAACAATTCAGGAAATTTGGAACTGCAAGAATTATTTCATCTTATGTTTTGCTGTCTATCTTGTTAACCGTAGAGCAGAAATTTAAGTGGGAGGAAGTAACCTATTGGATGTGCAGTTAAAGTCTGGGACTGGCGCCTATATAGTTTATGTTATGATTCCTGTGGGGACCCATTTGTAGATGCAACTAGTGTCATCCATTGAAAATCAATTGACATCTGGCAACATTTTGGTGACTGCCGCCTTTGGTGAGAAAGTCTCTTTGGCATGTACCTTGCTTATGTAAGCACCTTATGTAAGTACCTTTCTTGCTTATGGCTGTCCGTTGATGGCAGTTATGACGCTGCTCCAATTATTATTTTTAAGGGGTTATTATGGGATGTTGCATATATGCGTGTGGCTGTGCAGGCCAATGCCTGACCCCCATGAGGGGCAGACGTAGTCATCATGTGAGGTGCACGTTGCTGTATTCTCCTGTCTGTGGCCACCTCCTGGAGGCGAGCGCCACCCAGGTGGCGGGTGGATCTCCGGGCGTGGCAATCGGCAGCCAAACTCCTGGGTTGGGCGTGTGCAGACAAGTGGAGGAGCATGAACCAGGTGAGAACTTTGCCCGTGACTCTGAGGAAGAAAATTCCTCCAGCCGTCACCACAATCAGCTTGATCACCTTTCCCTTGAGGATGGTAATGATGTCTGCACGGTTTTGGAGGAACGGGTGGCAGTGATGAGTTGGTAAAGATGACGAGTGAGAAGGTCCGATGAGCTAGCCAATGGCAGCACCTGTAGGTGTGAAGCAGCAAGCAGTGGCCATGCAACGGAGCTATTAAGGGTGCCTGCACTCTACGCATCCCTCTACACCACCCTGTGGGAAAGCCCACCAGCACATACGCCACGCAGCCCGTGAAGCTGCAGGACCCTTTTGGGTTACCAGATGCACGGCAGCTTTCTATCAGAAAAATAAAGCCTTCAGTTTGATGAACACGGTCCTGCAAAAGTTTCTAAATGCACTGTCAACCGTAGTTTGAGGCCAGACAGAAGTGAATATTGATATTCAAGGTGAAACGAAACAACTGGTCCATTAGCAAAAATGACCAAAAAAACCAACTGTCAAATAAATGTATGTTTCCACAAATTATATTTGGCTTATAAGAACCAAATTGATCTTTTATCTTGCCATTGGACTAAACTTGCAGATGGAAAGGCTTCTTTTCGGTGGGCAGATTAATTTTTCGGCACATCAGGACAGCACAGCAATAAATATGATCTTGAAAAAGTAATGGTTTGCGTGAGGCAGAGGAGAGTATATCCAGCAGCTTTCAGTGTTGAGAAGTAGAGCAGCCTGGATCATTGGTCAGTGTGTAGCTTTGGTCAGTGTGGTGCTGTGGTCAGTGTGGTCAGTGTGGTGCTGTGGTCAGTGTGGTGCTGTGGTCAGTGGGGAGCTGTGGTCAGTGTACTTAGTGTGGAGTTGTGGTTGGTGTGGAGCTGTGGTGCTGTGGTCAGTGTGGTGCTGTGGTCAGTGTGGTCAGTGTGGAGCTGTGGTCAGTGTGGTGCTGTGTTTAGTGCAGAGCAGTGTAGAGCTGTGGTCAGTGTGGAGCTGTGGTCAGTGTGGAGCAGTGTGGAGCTGTGGTCAGTGTACTTAGTGTGGTGCTGTGGTCAGTCTGGAGCTGTGGTCAGTCTGGAGCAGTGGTCAGTGTGGAGCTGTGGTCAGTGTGGTTAGTGTGAAGTTGTGGTTAGTGTGAAGTTGTGGTCAGTGTGGTTAGTGTGGTGCTGTGGTCAGTGTGGTTAGTGTGGCGTTGTGGTTAGTGTGGAGTTGGGGTTAGTGTGAAGTTGTGGTCAGTGTGGTTAGTGTGGTGCTGTGGTCAGTGTGGTTAGTGTGGCGTTGTGGTTAGTG
>JAOYSI010002066.1:0-16424 GCA_025775065.1 Hiodon alosoides
AATCATGTGCTGTGTTCCTCCACACACTTTCCCCCAGTCAAGAGTCTTTCTATGTTTACAATCATGTGCTGTGTTCCACCACACACTTTCCCACTGCTTGCCGTTTCACACTCGTGCCACAAAGGAACGCATGCTGCAAGATGGCTCGGCCAAACACACTTTCCTTCACCCAGGTCTCCTGTTGACTTGCCCCGCCCCCTCCTCCAGTTCTCCTGTTTTGACTGTTTTTGGGTGGGCTCAAGTCGGCGTGAGTTTGTTCGCTACTGGCAAACAGCTACATCATTTGACCCCCCAATGCTGTCAGTGGGACGTGCCTGACCGGTGGGTAGGAGGAAGTTCCTTTACAGAGCTGTGTGACTGCAGCATGTTGAACTAAGAGAGCGACTAAGAGACTGGTGGGATGGGAAGAACCACTTGCATGCTCCTTGTTGCCCGGGCCAGTAACCAAGACTAAATAAATATTGGGAGATTCCAAATTGTGGAGGGAACAAGGTAAACAGTTATTCGAAATTTCCAAAATAATTTAAATGGAAAACCTTTCAACAATTTCTCATCTCATCAATAAGCATATTGCATATTTTAGTCAGGCTACTAATGGAAAATATTTACATTTCACAGATAGTGGGTCTAAGCAAATCTCAGTCTCTCATCCTCCCTGCAGGAATCCCACTTTCACTTCCATAACAGAAAATGACTCCACACCCAGGTACTCTTCAATGAAGGGAGCCAGGAGACCCAGAGTCAAAATATCTCCTTAGAAAACTCTTCAGTATGCGATTAGACTACAGGCTGTTCACACAGCGGAATAGGGCACAGTGGTTGCAGTGACCCCCTGAATGAGATTTTCCTTTTAGCCTTGCAGTGTGGTGTAGCCTTCATGACATGGCACAAAGAACACTCACTTTGCCTGGAGAGTGCAGTCTGTTTGCGTCCCTTTCCGCTGGGCTCCGACGTGATCCTCAAATGGCTGGAGTTAGACTTTCATTTTAATGCATCAAAATTTCTGAGCTGGGAAACTCTCTCACACACACACACACACACACACACACACACACACACACACGCACACACACACACACAAACACACACAAACACACACTATATGGACAAAAGTATTGGGACACCTGCATATTACACCTACAGGAGCTTTTATGACATCCCATTCTAAATCCATAGGCATTAATATCAAGTTTGTCCCCTTTTGCAGCTATAATAGCTTCCACTTCTCTGGGACTGACCTCACAAATGCTCTTCTAGGAGAATGGACAAAAATTCCAACAGCCTCATTCCAAAATCTTGTAGAAAGCCTTCCCTGAATAGTGGAAGCTGTTATAACTGAAAAGGGGGGACCAACTCGATATTAATGTCTATGGATTTAGAATGGGATGTCATAAAAGCTCCAGTAGGTGTAATGTGTCAGTGTTCCAATACTTTTGACCATATAGTATGTGTGTGTGTGTGTGTGTCTATGTCTATATATATATATATTTATATATATATAGTTAGGACACATTATTGCAGGTTCATCATTTCTGAAAGCTTTAGTGTGAAAAATTGGGAGATCTGGCCAATTATTCGTTGTCAATAACTTTAACATGTCTCTTCAAAGTTGCCCACAGATCTTAATTTATACTCCATAGTAAGTTTCTACATTTTTCATTTCTGTCTCGGGTATTTATTGCATTTGAAGAGATTCTGAATGGATAGAATTGTACAGTCTGCCGCACGACATATGGCATCATGTTTAGGTATTACATTCAAAAGGCAGCTAGTCGACAAAATTGTGAACCTCTAGAGTGAGAGTAAGAATCAGGAACGCTGAGTCAATTCCTGTCTAAAAGCCCACCCATTTATGTTGTATCTTAGCTTCACTGTATCTTACTTTTGTTGACTGTTGGTCAATTCATTACTCCCATCACAGAGTGCCCAAGGGCAATCATGATGCTCCTGGACCTGTTTGTTAACCCTAACACTTTCTGGTCATATGCACTATATGCATAGCTATAGAGAAAAGTGTCTGCTAAATAGGTCAAATGTTGTGTAAAATACAAAGAGACCTAGCAACCGAATTCAGCAATAATAGAGTAACCCAATGGAACAGGTTGACCCCATGATAAGTGCCAAGATACGGGCTAGATAGACGGAAACTTTAAATTCAGAGAGCAACGTACATGAGTGAACCATTGTCCACAGACATTTAAAAAAAACATCAACCGCTTATTTACCACCACAGCAAGGGAACCAATCCTGTGTTATTAATACTGCCATGAGTGATGCCTATTGTCGGAGATGGGTTTCTATTATTCCTGCAACCATTTCAAGTTCCTTCTTTAAAAATAATTCGACATTTAAAAATTTAAATTTAAATTCAAATGAGGGATTTTTAAAGGACAGTATGTTTATTAACCGGCACATTCCAAATCACTGATTTGTGGTTTGGGCGCCCTCCGGTGGGAAAAGTCAGAAATTTACTTATTATTTCTTTAGGAATAAACAAAGACATTGTTGGGTATAAAACAAATGCTTAGTTGCTATTAATTAAACTCCCTTTTAAAGACGTGCATCTTATGCACTTCTCAATCTATTTGCTTTCGATGTCTTTCATCAGATAATTAGGTTGATCTCCACAGAATTCATAGCTAAGCAGACGTCTGAATATTAATTTAATGGAACAAATAAAGCTAGTCAGCTGGTGCAGTATCTGAAACAATAAAATAATACTGATAAAAACTGTGTGATAAACCTTGCCAAGGCGCAAGTGCACAGTGGTGGAGTACAGCTACTTCATTCAGTGGAGGTAAGGAACCTGTAGATAGGACAAGCTCTTGTGAGCATTCCGGATTATGCAAATGAGATCCTAATTATGCGCTCGCCACACAAGCATTCGCCTCAGGTTGAGTAAACAGAATTCCAAGCAATGCCATTGAATTGGGATTTCAGGGTAAAGACTTTCCTGGGAGCTGCCCCAGTGAGCGTTGGATGCATATGACCAGGAGGACACCCTCTGCACCCTCAGAGCGGCAGGGCTATACAGTACCCCCTGCCGGCTGGTGGCGATACCCATCAGCTCATCTCTGTGCCCGGGGTTGGCATCTGGCTCTCAGTTTGCCAAGTACGCCAGTCCAGTGGGTACTCACCAGGAGGCCATTCAGCTGCCCGTCAAGCCCAGCAACGCTGCGCTGCACCCAGTTTTTCAAACAGCAGACCATGTGCCAGGTCAGGCTGCTGGCAGAAGAGGCATTATTAAAAAGCCCCCTGAGCAGCAACATGGCCCTTGGAAGGTGCCAGTGCAGCACACACGTGAAGCTAACCCTCCCCTGGCCAGCAGGTGTTGTGGTGGCTGAGGTACTGCACATGTGATTATATGGCTACAGGTTCAGATCCCTGGAGGCGCGTAAAAGTGCACAAGTTGGCAGCATCATATGTCGTTTTTCTAGCTGTAGAAATGAGCCACGCCCTCGAGCACAAGACTCATGAAAACAAAAGAAATAAAAGGTTGTTCTGCTTTCGGCAGCCGGGGACCCATGGACCCTCAGGTCATAAGACCCACCTGCAGCAGTCAAGGGCTGATCTAGGATGAAGCCTTGAATGTAAAGTACCACTGCAGAGAAGGCTGATGTACTCAGCTCTGCCAACGTCGGCGTACCTCTGGGTTCTCAGTCATACAAAGCTGCAGCCTATTATTCTCCACCAGCACACACACGCAGCCAGAGCCAGGATTCCAGCCACCCAAGGGTTCATAACGCCTCCAACAGACCTGCATGCAAGACAGCAAAAGCCAAACAGCACCATAAACAAACAAACACTATTTCCACCAAAGGTTTGTCATTCAAATTTACAGAGCATCCCTGAACGTATTCCCACTGTTCCAAACCCAACTTTATTAGCAGGAGTTATGTGCCATTATCTGTAGTTCGCCATATGTTCAAAAGAGAAGGAAAACGCATTTTGCAATGTTTTGGGATCTCCAAAATCTCATAAAGACTGCATACTCACAGTGACACATGGTGTGGTGTATTAACATTCAAGAAGTGAACCCTTCCTCTAAAAGTGTTACACACACAGGCATTGCATTTCAATAAAGACACCCAGTCAGTTGTTATACAACCTGTACATATTAGATTTGTACTATTGATGAATGTGGTCAAAACGTCACTTCCAGATCCGATACTACTTATGGTTAGGCCACAAACATTTACGAATAAAAAATTATTTTAAAAAACACTGAAATTCTAAAGTTTAGTTACAATAAAAAAGTGAAGTGTGTGTGTGTGTGTGTGTGTGTGTGTGTGTGTGTGTGTTGGGGAGATCCTGCAGTTTCAGAGCCAGGGGCCTTCATAAACGTTCACTTTGAACCGTCTGGCAGATTTGATACCTCTTGGCATACGACCTGATCCAGAGGCAGATTCACAGTCACCCAAAGGTTTGTGTAATAGTGGAAGTAAAAAGGAAGACGAGGAAAATGAGAAATGCTAAGTCAGACATAAGCTATATTAGCACTGGTTTACGGCTATCAGTTTGCCTTGGGCATACTTTCTTCTACTATATGGCAAAATATTTAAATTTATTGCAATCCACATATTTTAATTAAACCAAATGGATAGATGCCCCCCATCAACACCCCACTGCCCTGCACAAAATTGACTCACCACTCAGAATTTCCCTTAGATTTAAGTAAAATACAAGCCCTGTTAGCAACCACCAAAAATTACCATAGCGGTATAGCCTGAAGCAGGAATGATGTCCAAACGGATTCTGTAAAAGGTGTATCCTGAATCAGCGCAGTGGTTTAGCCTTTAGTGAAACCACAGCAATGAAAACAGCAGATCCATGTATTAGCTATGCATTAACCATGCATTGGTAAAACAACCCAGATCTCATCCAGTGAGTAATCTACCTTAGCTTTAATCTACTGTTTAAACATACGCCAGTTATGTAACTGGATATCAAATGAAGAAATTTGAATGAAGTATATAAATCCAAGGGTACCACACCCCAGTGTGACCCACTGGTTGACATGTCTCTCAACTAAACCGTTACAATTCAACCCCCCAACCTTCTGGGGACTGGCCCAAATACTCCACATCAGACAGACAGATAGATAGATAGATATAGAGAGAGATAAATAAAGGTGGTAGCAACCTCACATGACCACAAAAAACTGTCACAGTGGTAACAATTTTAAATAAAAACCCCTACATAGAGGTGCAATAACTTATATTTTAGGCCTACTTATTTTTTTCTGAAAATGTAAGGGGGTTACTATATTTATGGTTTTCATTTTGGGCATTCACTTCCTCAATACGTACCTTTGTATGCATTTATTATTTTATATTTAAGACCTGAGTCATGCAATTCAGTACAACCGAACTGCTGAAAGGCGTAGTCATGACACACATGGACGGATCACAAGTTGTAAGGGGAAGCCAGCGCGCACACGACCAGCCATTCCACAAAAAAATAAAATTAAAAAATAAAAAAACATCACCGTAGTGGTACGGCAAGGCAGTGCGTGCGATACTGTGGTTCTTTAGGAGCCCGTTTAAATGCAAATCGTTCGCCGCAGAAATATTTAACTCCATTCTCCGGGACGCTAAAACAGCTTTCAAATTGCTCATAACGCGGCGCTTAAAAAGAAACCACACAAATTGCAAAGTGGTGAATTTTTTTAAGGCTTTTTAAGGTTCGACTCTCTGCATCGCCGTAGGAAACGACGCCCACCGTCCATTTTTGTCTCTATTTTCCTTTCAAATGTTTTCTCTGTCACTTTCACTGCCCGGGGGGTATATTAATTTTGCACAGTAGTGTTTAAAAGCTTAAGGGACGTTAATATATTCATTCTTAGAGCCGTCATTTCAGAAACATGGCGAAAAACGGGTCTGTCTCGGCTAACGAGTCGGGATCACACAATTCGCTATCGGAACCCAAGGAGGATTAGCCCGAGCACGCTGGCTGCCCGCCAGAGGTTTTACCCAGGGAAATTAATTTCATTTATTTTTTCGGCGTAATAAAATACATTTTTTTCCACTCTAATCTGCCCAATAGGAATCATTCGCCCCTTGTTTTCAGCTACAACGACGTGTTTGTTCTCTAAGAGCTAATGCAGGCTAAACAAAAAGGTTGATTATGTTCCCCCCACATGTAAAAGTATTTTTTTGTTTTTACTGAAAAGGCATTTTATTTGCTATCACAGGAATGTATTAATGTCAGAAGTTTTAATAGACGGTCGCTTAATAGGAGCATTTGAACAGTGAAGGGGGCAAAAGAGGTGTTTACTCTACCCACTACTGGGTATATAATTTTGTAGATTTAATGTACGTTGTGTTTCCAAATGAAAGGTTAAACATTCGCTATTTTTCACTAAATATCAAGTTTTTTACAATGATTTTATAGAAATGAATTGATCTGAAAAGTGATTATTGCATAGGTTAACGTCTCCTAATTTTTCTTTCACTTAGACTAAGACTAAGTCTCTGCTAAGATAAGTCACTTAAAGACTAAGACTTTTTTGGGGGGTCTCTCTGCACTACTCATCTCTTCCAGACTTCCTTCTTCATTTTGAATCTTTTTCTATAAAGGGGTGAACAGAATTGAACACCACCACTTCTTACCTGGCCAGATCCTAACGCCTTCCTCTACATCCTGTGCCATATGTGTAAGCCAGGGGTAAGGAATTCCAGTCCCTGCAGACTACAGGGTTCGCTGCGTTTTGATCTCTCCCCCCTTAATTGTTTAGACAAATTTTTTAGATTTGAAGTATTCCCGCCTGGTGTTTCCAGCTGTATAGATCAGATGCTATTGGAGAGGCAGATCGATGACCAGCGGACCTTAATTCTCCTGAGGACTGGAGTTTGATACCCCTAGTTCTAAGCCCAATGGCACACCCTTTCTTTAAATCAGAACTTTGATTGTCTTTTGATTGTTTTTTTTCAATGGTGGATAAATTGAACGTGTACTCTCTTAACTTATTTTCATTAGTGCGCGAATAATTGTACACTACTCATGCAGAGCCTTTTGCCAGGCTTACAATGTTGTCTCTTTGTACAGCTGCAAATTGAATGATGCAATTCAGGTCAAGCACTCTGTAAATCCCTGGGATTTGAATCTGAAGCCCTGTGGTCTCAAACACATTTCCCTCAGCCCCACTTGACACCGCTACCCAATTTCAACGTGAAGCCTGTCAACCAGTAGTATGGTTATAGTTGCATTTGCTGAATTCCTCATCATCGATGTGGGAAAAAAGCGCAGTAGAGGCAGGACAAAGGGGGCTGATTTCCAAATGATGAGAAAGGAACTGTTTCATGAGATAATGGCAACACTGGCAGTTCTGCAGCATTACAAAAAGGATGGGTTTTGCTTTTTGTGTGTTATTATTTTGTGAGGTGAAAGTAACAAATCATTAAAGGGAATGAGCATTACACCGAGAGCCAGGAAAGTCAAGATCACACGACGACCACAACTGGGGGGGAAACGACCCCAGGAACAGCACAACTGGGGGGGAAAAGACCCCAGGAACAGCACAACTGGAGGGGTAACGACCCCAGGAACAGCACAACTGGGGGGGAAAAGACCCCAGGAACAGCACAATTGGGGGGGAAAAGACCCCAGGAACAGCACAATTGGGGGAAAAACCGACGACATGTGACCAGATGGCTACAAGTTCACTGCAGAGCAAAGACACACCCACTGGGATTTGGGCCCAGTGAATCGGGTCGTGTAAACCTCAAACACAATACCGAAATTCACCACAAATGGTGGGGTATTTGTAAGCACACATGTTATTCTTACAATTTTATTAGTATAAAGTTTTATATAGTTATTATAAGTATAGAATATAAATTTCATATTTTCAGGTTCATTGCATAATCTTCCAACTTATCAATTTCATGACACAACCGTAAGCAATCCACTAGTCGATATTTCTTTAAATAAAAAGCAATACCAGCTCCGAAGTCTAGATTACCATTGTTGTCGCAGTTCTGACAAAACCTCCAACTGATGTTTTCCAAGTAACCCCAAACCCTTAATGTTATTCAAGCACCACCTCTTTTAGGTATTTAGTTATATATTTCCATGTTAATGTAACCCTTCTGACATATAACAAACATTAGAAGTATTGAAGTTGAATCACCCAATAAGATTAGCATTTAAAATTGCTGTGCCGTATAATTCCTGTCAAAGAATTTTGTTTGGCTGCCATGGTAATATAGATTATTTTTGATGCTGATAACGATTACCTGTGTGTGTTTCTGGAGGATATTTTCTGTAAAAGTTAAAAAATTCCCAGCTAGTGATCAATAAAGGCTGAGGAAGCCAATCTTGCACAAAGCACAAATCAGAAGTGCCTCTGCTGTGATTAAACGGAGCCTCTTCGTTTGGTGATGATTGTCAAAGGGCCCGGTGCTCTGCTTCAATGAAGCCCTGTTCCCCAACAGTTTCCCGTTAAGGCGAAAGCCACCTGGCTTATTAGACGCCGTTATTCTTCCTCGGTTGCTCTGTGAAAAACAGCAAATTGCCTCGTGAATATTAAAACACTGCTCACCAGCACACATCAGGTGTAATTAATGTCATTTTCCCTTCAATACCATGCCCTGAAAGTGCAACTTGTCCAGATTAAAACTTCCACTATGCATGTAACATTTGAGTATGCTTTACAGTTCTGTGTCTTTTTATATTCAAAATATAATACGATTTGAAAGCGGTAATTTGCATTAAAACACTCTTATTGACTAATATTTATCATAGCATAAGACTGACCTCACAGCAACAATTTATGACGTTGTGTGATGACTGAAAGCAGATAACATAACTTCACATTAAGGCAGTTGGCCCATATAAATAAGACTGTAAGAATTGTTTCATACAGCAACACGTCTAGACTTGCAACGTTTCAAACAAGCACAACGTTTTCCGGCATGGGACGGTGTATGGCGACCGGTCTGCATCAAAATTTGTCGCATTAGGTACAATCTGAATGTCAAAACAAAAATGATGTTCCATAAGGAATGTTTCATTTGCACTATTAGCCTCAGGGTTTGACAAAGGCAGATACATTCAGCCACTCAAAGCTTCTTTGGTGTCTCCCCCACAAAATCTACTTTCTGGCTCAAAAAAGTCTGATATCATTGAAAGGATCCACTCATGGATTTCTCCTCTAATAAATCAACTCGGTAATGCAAGGCAACGTCAACGTTCCAAGGTGGTCTGCATTCTTCTCCGAGAGGTCAAGAGAGGTCAAGGTGGCCAACCTGAAGCCAATGCAGATGGAAACCTTTCAAGGGCCTTCAAAAATATTCTTCACCATCCAGCAAAATTACATTTGAATCAGGGATGCACTTCAGAGTGAAAATATGTCAGAAATACTTCGGTCAATTTTATTTAGAAGTTTATTTTTATTGGCCCTACTTCAGACTGATGATTGATAGGCATAATAACCACTAGGCCACCTATAAACAAGCTTATGTATAGCCATTTAACGGACTTCATTTGCACTGCTCACATAAGACTTGGTGGTATTCACCCAGCACTAATTTAGTATGTCTGGACCAGGCCTTGAGACACGAAAGACCTCACTGCAGCGTTTTCCACAAATAACATCTATACTCCGACCTCTTATGCAAGACATTTAACTGGCTGGATAGGCTAGTATGTCCAAATCCAAGTTGATTAATGACGTGACTCATGCCCTGTTTGGAATCATCCACTGACTCTAGGCATGTCGTGACACTTCACAGAAAAACACACAATGACTAAATGTTAACAAAAAAACAGTGACAGGTCAATTTCATGCAACAAGACAAACACAAAAAAAAAAAAAAAAATTCGAGAAAATAGACTGCATATTACAAACAGTGGTTTAAAACTATCCGGCAGACACCAGTCACAAGGATTTCGATTAATCTTCTGGGAACCCTCTTTTGCAGTCATAATACTGGTGGTATGTTCAAAAATATCATCGCAGGATGAATGTTAACATTTGAGTTTGTCGCACGTTTTAGGAAGTCGTGTCAAATCTATCGCAGATGAACTTACAAATGGCTTTACAGCACTTTCAGTTGTTGTACGCTGCACTTTTTGTATCTGGCTAAGAGAATGTTAAAAATGTCAATAACATTGTAGAATCCTGCTTAGCGCTGCTTGCAATGAGCTGACGCACAGTTTAAAGCACATAACAAGGGGTCAGGGCCGGCCTGCTGGTTGCTTAGCAAGCAGCTTCATCCAGGGGGAACCAGAAACTTATACCCCCCCTCCCCCCCACCCCATTTCTGTGAGTGCCTTCATGGGATTTGAACTTGTGAGAAAAGAGCACATTTGGAAAAAGAAAAACAAGTTAGAATTGTGGACACAGTGGCTATTAAAATGTGTTATAATATGGAATCAAAACATATTTAATCAGTAAATCAGAACATAAATATAATAATAATAATAATAATAATAATAATAATAATAATAATAATACAATGAATAGATTGCATGTGTATGTTATGTAAGTTGCATAACTAATTGAATGGAGTCTACCACTGTGCACCAGATTTCAGGTTAAATCCATCTGTTTCTAGGAGGCTCCACAGTACATTGGTTAGTAAATTACCTAATGAAAATCAATCTCAAGAAGAAGATGGAATATGCAAAGCAAAAGGATATGAGCATTGAATATCCCGCAGCACAGTAAAGTCAGTTATAAAGAAATGGAGCGATTAAGACAACTGTGAATCTGCCTAGAACAGGTGGTCCTCAAAAGCTGAGTATCCGGGCGAGACGGACACTAGTCAGGCCAACAAGAGGCCTAGGGCAACTGTGACTGTAAGGAGACACTGCCTTCCTTGGCTGAGATGGGGGGCAACAACAACAGTAGCCTGTGTGCTTCACAAGGGGGCTATAGGGGAGAGTGGCAAAGAAAATCCATTGACTCCATCCGCTGTTGAAAAACAATCATCTCTTAAATAGAGTTTTTCAGAAGCCATGTGGGAGACCAAGAGAAAGACGATTCTACAATCCGGCCCTTAAGCAAAGTGCTATGTTAGCCGTGAGCCTAATACCGTACATCATCCTGTGAACACCATCCCTACCCAGAAGCATGGTGGTGACCACATCATGCTTCTCAGCAGCCTGAAAAAGCTTGTGAGGACGGAGGGCAAAATTAATGCAGCAACGTCCAGAGAAATCCAGGAGGAAAACCTGCTGCAATCTGTGAGACACCTAGGCCTTCATCTTCCAGCAGGACAATGACCCCAAACATACTGCTGGACATTGGATTGTCTTTAAAACAAAAGTCAGTTTCATGGAGAGGCACATTAAAAGCCTAGATCTCCATCCAGCTGAGAATATCGTCAATTTGTCTATGGATTTCAAGAGTGGTAACACACTCATGGATACAAATGCTCAGGTGAAGAAACTACAATGGGTACTAATTGTCACGGGGATGAACTGGCGCCATGGCGAATTGTCTCTGGGACCAGTTTTCGTTGGGGTTAAATCACGAAACGGTAAATTGTCTCTGAGACCAACATGTGACGGGGACAAATTATTGTGGACTCATATTTCAATGCCATAAAGACCTGTAATTATTTCACCACTTGTTATGCATAAGAACACACTAATGATGATGAACCTAATCACTTTTATTGTAAGGAAAGACTGCATACGATAGTTTTAAAGAGTGTTACATGAACAGGTAAATTATTAACAATTAAAGTTTATTTTAAATCCATACCCTACAATAGGTCTTAATTTGTAAATTTCAAGATTTTTCAGATAATCATTTCTTAAAACTTCAAAGCCACTTGAGTCATATCTCTAACAGCACAGATATGCAGGGCCACTTCAGAATGCCAACAGTACTACACTTTTTGTAGAGTCCTTCAGCTTCTAAACATTACAGAAAACTTACGGATTAGAGTGAAATTTGTATTTGTTTCACATTGCAGCAATGTGATCATTCAACATTCAGTTCAATAAGGTTTCACACTTTAGTGCGAGCGGTACATAGGGTCGGTGGCTGATGGGGATTTGTAGTGTTTGGAAAAGATGTAACTTGACGTCGAGTAAGTGATCCGTCTGCTTTGGAGGAAATGGATTTTTATAACAAGATTAATCAATGTGATTTGCATGAGCGATTTGCGTCAGTCAGTTCAGAGACAGCTGCCGTAGTTACCAAATGTGAAAGAACAGGCAACTCTGATCTGGATTTCTGTGTTCTGTGAAGCATATGGGTGCACACACACCAAAAAGACTGGTGTATAAATGGATCAAACATACACGCACTCACAAACCCATCTTAATAAATCAGCTATGAATTAATCTGATATTTTGGGGAGTACCAGCAGTCAAAAGTGTCACACCAATGACGGTCCCCGTCAAGGTTTGTCAAGGGAACTCACCTCTGGTTCACAAATACAGACGAAAAGGTCAAAAGGTCAGAGAGCAGTTCAAAGCTAAACAGCTGAAGTCCAAAATTTGAAAAAATTTGAAAAAATTTAATTCCAACCAGGTCAGTAGCGATGAGATTTTAAGTGCTGCAGGCTGTCAAAATGTTTTATTAAAAATGAGAAATGTAAGTGACAAAGCCATCCAGCTCTTTTACACTAAAAGGGATGAGTTTTGTTTAAGAACTTAAACAGTAAATTGTTAGGAGTTGTTCTAAGAGCTCCAACAAAGTTCACTTCCAGTATCGACACAAATGACGCCTTACGCACGAGACCGGCAGGTGTGAGACCGCCTCCGCCAGGTGCAAAACTGGGAGGTGTGAGACCGCCTCCACCAGGTGTGAGACCACCAAGTGCAAAACCGCCTCCGCCAGGTGTGAGACGGCCTCCACTAGGGGCAAAACGGGGAGGTTTGAGACCGGCAGGTGCGAGACCGGCAGGTGTGAAACCGCCTCGGCCAATTGAGAGACCGCCTCCACCAGGTGCAAAACTGGCAAGTGTGAGACCGCCTCTGCCAGTTGTGAGACCGCCAGGTGTGAGACCGCCAGGTGCGAGACCGCCAGGTGCGAAACTGCCTCCTCCAGGTGCGAGACCGGCATACTCCTACCCCAGGATGCGGGCGCGTAGAGCGCTGTGAACATCCCCATGTGCGCCTCTGTTCATGTTAGCCTTTCAGAGCAACCAAAGTGAACACTGCTTCATGTGATGCGGATCACTATAATACCTTTGCTCCCGACAAATAACTGCTCTGCTGCATTTGATACAACGTGACGCACATTACATGAACATCAGTTTATAGCTTCAGTTCAGGGAGCGTGTATACAGTTCCAGTGGAAATGTAAGATGTAACAGTTCCACTGATTTTGTTTTTATCGTCAGATTGATGATATAATTCCGTCTTCTGTATCAATTACCAAAGTACAGTCAGCAGTATTCAGCCGGTTACGTTCAATTAGTGTCTTTCATGTAGAGAATGGCAAAAAGATGCTTGAAGGCCACAATAGCCTAAAATATCTGATTAATGTTATAATAAAATACAAAAAAAGCACTGAAAATACTTTAGCCTTCATCAGCCAGTTCTCAATGATCCCATGGAAACTAAAATTCCATACTGAATCTCGTTTCTTCGTTCCAGAGCCCTCAAACTGCTTTGCCCTGTACAGCCAGGGACTGGCACACACCTGCCACCAGGTACTTCCTGAGTTTAAACTGTTTGATTCAGCAAGGTCAAAAAGGTCCAAACCAAAGGAATGTAAAAATCTATTAAAAGCATTGCTGGTAAAAACCAAGACAGTGCATGCAACACAATTACACTGTGAAGGCCCATAAAACGTTTTGTGTTTGGAGGTGCAGAGGTTAAAGTCTGGGCCTGAATTTGATCATCACAGGGCCCCTCCTCAGCAAACACAATGCCTGATCCAACCAGGAATAAGCGGGCGGCTGCACCCTCCCCCGTTGATATCCCCTGATCAGAGATAATAGCCCTTTAAAAGAGATTGAATTCTACACCAAAGGACACATTGATTATTAACTTGAAAATGATTTGCGAGATAACTGCTGTAAGGGGCGGAGGTTGAATTTATCAGCGGAGCTTGGTTTACACCGATCATTACGGAGAAAACTGAGACATTTTATGACAGCACAGAAGTTCCTCTCGTCATCATCAACTCATAAATAAATTAATGAAAAAAATCCACAAGGGAAGCAACACTGGAGTTTACAGTTACGGAGAAGATTAAAGTATTTGATTCAGAAATCTTTGAGATGTGTAGTAACATTATCCCAGTATAGATGTTACAGCTACACATATTAGCCTTAATCCAAGAAACACATTAAACCAATTACTTTCCAACCAGAATCTGAGGGCAACATAATTCAAATGAGCAAAATTAATTTATATCTTATATCTGGAATAAAACATTATTTCTTTCGTATTCACGCAAGACTGTTAAAACTAGTAAACCATAAATCGCATATATTATCCACATTTATTTATTTTATTTTTTTGGGAGTGCGTCGCATGTGATAAATCGAGCGTGTGCTCAAGACGCAGACGGCAGGATCAACACTGCCATCTACCGGAAATGTATGATGGACAGTTTTAATGAAAGTAACGTTGTGCGCGCGTCTTCCTGATTCCACATCTAACCAAGCCTCTACTTTACCTGAACAAAATGCACTTGTTAATTCTAAATAATTGTTTTTTAAAGACAATTCCCAAACATTAATGGATCGGTGATTGTCACATAACACTAACAACTAAAATAATATACTCTCCCTCCCCTTGATTGTGGTTGATTGTCAGCTGATAACCATATTTTGCATTTCTTGATTACTCCCCCTCTACTTGACATGGGAGAGGTAAACTGTGGCCAATCCGAAGACGGGTATCATCTCCAGTGTAGTCCTGGAAGCAAGAACTAAGAATGAACCACCTGCAGTGCACTGTTGGCAATCCCTCCAGCCTTCCAGCTGCAGTGCACTGTTGGCTATCCCTCCAGCCTTCCAGCTGCAGTGCACTGTTGGCTATCCCTCCAGCCTTCCAGCTGCAGTGCACTGTAAGCTATCCCTCCAGCCTTCCAGCTGCAGTGCACTGTTGGCTATCCCTCCAACCTTCCACCTGCAGCAGGACGTATTAAGTTATTTGGAGGCCCAGGGCTACTGACATTTCAGCCCCCCACTAATACCTTAGAAACAGCTGATAGTCCCGCGCTCTGCGCTCCTGCACCATCTCATACAATACCAACACAGTCATGTCATTCGAATAGGCATCGTACAGCGTTACCACTCACATCACAGTATCTATGGCATGCAAACTTGCGTGGTAGTCGGCACTGCCACTAGCTCTCCTAACCGACCGCATCGTTTAGAATTAAATCAACACTACTTGTAGTCGACGGGACCACGTTATCAGGCATCGCAGCATGATGTGACATCAGACAAAAACATAGTGTAGTCGGGGCTACACTAATCGTGTGGCCTACAGTAGGCAAGTGTTTGGCGATACTCTCAAGCCTCCTTAAAATTAAAAAGTATAAAAGCACATTTGACTTACCATTGCTAGATTTTATGCTTTCTTGCCTTCAAACTTGAGAATTCCATAATAATGTCAGAAGTCCATTTGGCGAAGAAGGTCATGTCCAATCGACTTGAGACTTAAATTAGTCTCTGTTGCCCCGTAGTGGACCAAAGCCGATTCTTAGTGCTTAATGCTGATGAACGTGTCCCCTCTTGAAATAGACGACAAACGAAACAAGTCACATTGCAGGTGGAGGGTAAGTAAAGAGGCCACTTTCGTGCCACGCACTCCCCGTTTTTGAGGGTTCGTGTGAATAAAGTTTTTGAGAGGCGTCTGCTTTGAGTTTTGTAAATTCTCACTGAGACGGAAAAATTACTGTCTTTATTCTTGCAGATAAGGGGGCCCTTTGCTCACCAGTGTGATCTCACCTCTTCAGTTATAGGACCCAAACATGCCGTATCAGAACTAGCAATGTTTCGTAAGTTTCTCCCGCCTTAAGTTCGCAGTTCAATGGCTCGCGCTCATTTTTCTCGCTAACCGACTCGCCGCACTTAGCTTGCTCCCCTGACTCGCGTGGCTCTTCCTCACTTTCATTCTTCTGACACTGACTTTTAAGTAATGTAGTTAGTTTTGGTGTACTATTTCTAACTTCCTCGGCTTTAGCTAGTTGGAGTTTAGTATTTCCTCGTATTTCCATGAAATGTTTGCCGCAAGCTACTCAGCATAGTTGAACGCCAGTGGGTTAGCATAAGATTTTTTTATTGCGTCAAATAACTACGGCATGGAAAAAGGACACAATTTTTTTTTTTAAAGAAGGCAAATTGTTTACTTTAGTCCATGGTTTTTTTTTTAATTAGCCCACCGTTATCTGTTTGACTTAACGGGGGGGGGGGGGGGGGGGGGGCCGGCCCGTTGTTTAAAAACAATTAACCCATTTGGTTTAAACGGCCAGACAGTGAAGGAAAGTTTTGCAAAACCAA